>APFE031295268.1:0-38597 GCA_000404065.3 Pinus taeda
GGTAGGAAGGGATGTGAGAGATAGGGATTAGGCTGGTGATGGCTTAGGAATGGAAGGATGAGATGGGAAACAGGTGTAGGGAGTGTGTGGGAATGATGTATGTGAAAGGTCAAGGAATGGAGCTAAGTGAGAATTAGGAGATGTTTAGGAACGGGCTGAACGCAGTGTAAGTCAAAGAAACGTGGTTGCATGCAAGGTCAAAACAGAAAGGATGGTAATGAAACGAGATGGAGAAGAGTGTAAATGAAACAAATGACCAAAACTGTTGATCAAACAAGAAGGCATCAACCTACACTAAGTATACCGTGATTTTATTGAACAGTGATCCAAAACGCAAGGAGAAGTACGTATGGGACTGTGATGAAGAGATGTGTGGTTCGTATAAATGACAAGGAAGCATCTAAATCCAAATCATAACTGTATTAACCAACTCATGCGTGTTTTTGGTGGTCTACTATGTACTACACCCCAATCTTCAAACGAGATGGCAGTGAGCCTTAACAAACAATTTTGATGGAGCTCCAATGGATGTCATGTATCATTTGCTACGCTAAAACAAGTGAAAGTAACTGTACCATAAACAAAACCTATCTAACTCATAAGAAAATCGAATTACAAGACTGCCATTCAAATTGCATGTGCAAATGAAACTCAAAGTGCTGGAAAAAGAAATAGAACAATACTACAACAGAGGGGATCTATGGCTCTCAGGTTGGGCCCTAAACTGAGAGCTATAGTCTCCTAATAAAACTCAGGGATCGATCACAAACTGTCCTCTTTATTCATAATTCAATGTCATGCCAAACTGGCTTACAGCAAAAGAAAAACAAAACTGGACTGATTCCAAAATGATATGATAACCCAAAAGATTCAACAACCTATCTAAGGCTACGGCCTCCATAATTATACAAAAAAGAATGATGATCCGCCAAGTAGCCTTGATTCTAGGAGCTCGGCTGTCCAACTGAAGTTTAACTGCGGGTTTGTGAGGCAGTCAACAGTTGATGACTGCTGTTCCTGTAGGACAGCTGGCTACTTTTGAGGCTAGGAGGGGAGATTGATTGGAGCTCAGAGTTCTCGGTGGGAATCACGAGGAATGTCCCAAAACTGTGGACTTCTCTCCACAAAATCAGCAGTGCCACCTTATGTCTCCTTATTCCTTTTGCGTTGTCTTTTGTTCCCCTTTTTTTAATGCCAAAACCTGGAATCACAATGCATTAGTCATGTGGATAAAGTGTCTAACCTTCCTCCTACAAAAAACATGAAATAACTAAGAAATGCATGCATAAGCAAATAAAGATGAATGGTTTGAGCAAGTAAAGTAGGCCAAAATGAGCCCGAATTGTACCAAAATTGGGGCTCATCAGAGAACATGGCTCCCAAGAGGTCTTCACGGGATGGAAGGGATGCACTCTGGGAGGAATACATGGCATGAGGCATTAATGACAGATCGAGTTCCAATGCCCCCAGTACATGATGCATGAGACCATCTGCATGATCATCAGCAGAGGTGGAGATGGAATGGGTAGCCACATAATTGACCTGTGGCAAGGAAGGTACTGCTTGTGAGCAAGAACCAAGAGGGGATGACGGTTGCACAAGAGGCACCAGGGGACTAAAGATTGATAATTGATCGATGATCACCACTCTTCCATCGTGTGGAAAACAAACCACACAAAAAAGTGAAGAGATGAGGGCCCCCATGGCATAAACATAGTCACAGCCAAGGAGAAGACTAAAATCTAAAGCACCTTGGACAATCAGTACATTTATATAGACGGTTTTGCAACCCAAAGTAATAGGAAACTTTGGAAGGATCCCCAAAGGTTGACTAATTCCTCCGTCAAATGCTAACAGATTCTGTGCGACCAGCACAAGCTGTGGGGAGCCCAAAGCTTGCTAAGTAGTAGAAGGCAGAAGACTAATAGATGCACCCTCATCCAAGATAGTTCCAGGTACTTCCTTATCATAGGCATGTACTGTAATCTGGAAAGGCACATGGGATGGAAGGCAGAAGGTAGTCAAATGACTCCAGTTGAAGGAAATGACCGAACTACTCGGTGGGGGTATCGTATGATTACCCCCATGCTCTATAGGAACCGAAGAAGGACTCTCTTGATCAGCGAGGATAGGGGAGTCGTTCTCGAACTCAGGAGAATCTAATGAGATGAGAATAACATGAGCAGTAGAATCATGATGCTCCTCCAAAACAGGATGATGAACAGGTAGTGAACCCAAGTCGACACTCTCTCCGACCAATGGTTGATCTGGAGCAGGCTTGGCACAGCCAGGTTCAGAAAGAGGAGGATGGACAAGAGAAGAATCTAAGTTAATCTCTTTGTCAATGGGGAGAGGGTCTAAAGAGAGCTTCTGATAACCAACGTGTAGTTTGGGTGAAGAAGTTGGAAGACTTTCCAAAATGGCAGAAGCTTTATCCATGAGCGGACAAAGGTGAAGGGGATGGTTGCCTGCACATAGTCTATAGGGGAATTGAATCTTCCCTTTCTTCTTACCGTTGCCAGTTGATAGGGTAGCATCGCCATGAGCTTCAAAGGATGATGAGGGACGAGCCGAATCATGAGACCATACTTCTAAGATCCTAGGAATGTTAGGACAATCACGAATAATATGGTCACCCTTGCACAATTTACAAGGAAACTTAACCTTCCGTGGAGGAGCAGAAGGTGTTCCAACCTGAGATGTACTCGGAACAATAGCTGCACAGGTATCCTTGTGTTTATCAGACTTCTTCTTCTTTTTCATCTTCTTCTTCTTCTTCTTAATCTCCTGGTTACTAGATGTGAAACTTTCACCAGGCGAAGGAGGAGAGGAGGAGGAAGAAACAGGGGAAGAAGGCGTAGGCTCAACCTTGGAATCATCATGTTGCGGTTCAGATGAAGTAGATGGTGGAATAGGATTCATGACACTCGGGACCACCAAGGTTGAAAATAACCACACGGGAAAACCGATGGTTAACACAGGCAAAGAAAATGTTGCCATATACGGAGCACTGACATTTTCAAATGAAGGAAATGGACCAGGATTTCCATCTGGGGGAAAACCTTGGCTGGTAGACTCGGGGAATGTTGCCATTGAGAACAATCCTGAAAAACACTCTTATCACAACCAAGACCTTGAAATTTTACCAAGAATATTTCGTGGGCAATAAATTTTAAGACGCAGGAACAAAACTTGACCTTTTCATGTTTCAAGAGTCGAGAAAAGGATGAAAAGGTAACTCTATCTCTTTCGAGGTTTAATGAGCCTGAAAGGACAAAGGCTCATATGGACCTTTTCTTTTAGGGAGTCCGAAAAGGAACGAAAGTGACTACTCTGGAGAACTAGGCAAAATGTTTACCAAACAACCCGTAAAACTGCATATACACCTTGGCAGTCATATGAAAACCAAGGACTTTCCATACAGTAGTCAATCTTCCCGAATGTTGTGTTCGGTGTGTTACGGTTTGCAAGGCGGCACACACGGCTTCCTAAGGATAAATTATGATAACCTAGTGGGGTCTCCCAATATATACACGATGGTATGTGGGAGCGCAATTCCGTGCTAGACCACTATTGAGTCACAGAAGGACGAATCACCCAACCTTGAGAGAAAACAAAAGTGGCTAGGTTTCACGATGTCGGATCACATCTCTAGCCTAGACCTCTAAATAATGAGTGTTATGTTCCAATGCATTGTTAGATTTATTCAGTTTGTTTTAAGGTTGATCTTGAATTATGTTTCAGCTTTCAAGCCCTACCATATGTATTCAACAAACCCTAGGATGCAGCTAAAATGAGAAAAATATCCTTTTACTTCGATGAACACATACCTATGGGAGGGTAGAGAGATCATTCCGAAACCAAGAAAACCAAGAAAAGCGAATGCAAACACTAAGAAACACAATGCATTAATACACTATTCTCACGATGCATCGATACTAATGATGAAAGATGTAAAATTTTCTTTCCAATTTTTCAAACATGAAAATTTGTAATGCAAATGTACCTTCACTTGTCTTAAATTCAAAGAAGCAAACAAGAAAGTGTGAACCGATCGATACAAACAATTGTGATCTATGCTTGGTAGTGAAGAAATCGAATCAACATAAAAAATTGGTTCAATAATCGACACTAAACATCAACCAACAAGAAAACAAGCAACGAAAGAGACTCAAGCAAATCACAAGAAGGTTGTGGATGAACCTTGAACAGACAAGTAACCCAAGCAAATGGTTTCTCGACAAAACTTCTAAAGGGCTAGATCACATAGTCTAAAAACACAAGACTCACTCAATGAAATCAAAGAGACAGTACCCTGACCAAAAGCAATTCAAACAAGCTAATGAGAGACAAGAAACAACAAGGGATAAACAAGATTGATGAATTCAGGAGGTAAAAAGTTGTAAAAACAACTTTACAGGAATAATTGTGAGTGTTACACTGATAACTAGAGATGTCATTGCTAAATGAGATACCATCGCTAGTGATGGACAGACAACTAGAGATGTCAGCGCAAGTTGAGATACCATCGCTAGTGATGGACAGACAACTAGAGATGTCAACATAAGTTTTACACTGACAACCCAAGATGATCGCGGAAATACACCTATTTTCCATGATGATGCGGTTTCGAGAGTCATCGCAGGAATTAAACTAGAAACCCGAGATCATCGCGGGTGAAAAGCTATAAAGTGGCGATGACGTCGCGACTATTAGGCTTTTTTCCGTGATGATGTCCAAAAACAATGACAAATGAACAAAAACTCCCAAACAAGAACTAGTCAATCCAATAGACAACAAAGGGATTTCCCAGATCGATCTAGGTAACCCAAAATACTAATAATTAATCCCCAAAATTGAAAAGAGACCAAATTCAGAATCAAGACAAGATCAAACAAGAAAAAGCAAACAAAGGCCAAGTTCCCCAGCGGAGTCGCCAATTTGTGATGCAGGAAAGTGTTCCCTCTATGGAAAAAGGCAACCCCTCTAGCCCTAGAGTGGATCTAGTCACAAACAAGGATGGATCAACAATAGTTTTCCTTAAACAATTAAAGTTGGAGGCCTACCTCAACCGGTGGTCGATGGAGTTCTGTTGCGCTACTCCAGCTTCTGCTTCCTTCTCCTTAATGAGTAATCAACTTGAAACAAAGCAAAGGAAATACAACAAAGATCGCAACCAGATACAACAATGAACTATTTACTCACAAAGTCAAGAAGTCATGAGCTATCAAGTATACTACATACAAGACATAGAAAAACATCATTGATTGCATTAATAATTAAATAAGAGTCATCTTACAACCAAAGTCTTGATGTCACAAGCCTTTTCAGAAGGGTCTAGCCAGCATGTTCTTCAAGCATTCACTCTTTGGAGATGGATCTCCCAACATACAAGAGCTCTCTCACTCATAAGCTTTACACAAGATTAAGGGCACCTCACAACCTTCCACAAGCTATCAACAATCCCACACTTGCCACACTCACACCAACTATCTAGCAAACTCATAGAGCACTAACAGTACTGCTCAACTATTCAACTATCAGGAACTAGCAATGCATATCAATGGTGAGAGTTTAAATAGGAGAAGGAGTCTCCATGAAAGGTGGAAAGGAGAGATTATCATCAAAGGAAGGTAGCACAATTGATGGAACTACCACACTAGGGAAGGAAAGGCAACATAAACTAGGTCAACAACCAGGTCTGGAGTCATCTGGAAGGCTAACTGTTGGAACAAATTTGCCCAATCTGGATCATCGCGAGCACAAAACTGAGATTCAGCACTGACATTGCTAGTGATCAGTACAGCTAGTCAAATCATCGTTGAAGGAAACACATAGCCCCGTGCTGGTGCATAAAATCGAGCCATCACGGGAATCAGATGTTCTTCCACACTGGTAGCACAAATGGACTATTCATGAACACCTTTCAGCACGTTTATTAATCCCATAGCCGTGATGAGGCAGATAACTTAGGAAAAGTGGGTTAATTGGTAGCATAGGAGAGCATTTGTCTGTCATAAGCATGTTTGGCTTGGACACGTGACACAGTGAGAAGACCGGGAGTGAAAGTGGTGATAAATTACTATGTAATAGGTCCTAATTTTTTTTCTAGAGTGAATTCAAGTGACTCGCATTAATAGACTCATTAGCTCGTTATTAGCTTGAGGGGTCCTAACCCAGGTTCAGAGTTAGCTGCGCCAACCAACAAAACCCTAAATTTTTGGCCCTTTTGGCAACAACCCACATAGCGCAGGCTGCAGTCTCACCTATTGGGGGATGATAGAACTAGGTTTCTACATCCAGAGGTCTGTGTGATGGGTTTCTGTTATTTCTAGGGCTTTATCCTGATCTTCGTGAACCCTAACCCTTAAAGTGCAGAAGTCACATTAACTTACATAAATGAAATGTAACCCTTCACGGAACACTTTAAACATTCATAATAACAAGTAAACATGTATATCTACCACTTTCGTGCATCAATTAAGTGTTTCTTTGGATGGATGCTGAAAACAAAGTGAATACACATAAATTGCATAAGTAAATATAAAAATACAGATACGCAATTATTGCTCCAAAATAGTTTTTATTAGATATGATCTTTCTGTTACAAACTCTTCTTCCCTACACACACAATTGTAGGGACCAGCACACTCAGCTTGCAGACTTACCAAGGTCTACGCACACATAGCTGCAGGAGCCTTCCCCTTCACCTAAGTAAAAAAAACATAATTTTCTGCCTCAGACTACTTTCCCATACAATGATCTTCAATTATCTTGTGTTTTTTCCTATGACTCGATATGACTCCTTTATATAGTTTCTTTCATTACAATTCCATGGTTCGCCAACCATGGGCAGCTCACAAAACACCCTATATTCTAACAAAATCAGGGACTAAAGTCCCTTTTGACTCATATGACCTTCGCATTCTACTCCTCAAAATGTGAATACTTTACATAATTAGCAAAAATGATTACAAAATTTACCCCAGGGGACCCTATCCCAACAAGCCCCCACCACAATTCGTGACTCATCCTCGAGTCACTCTACTGGTGGTGCCTCGATCTTCACTTGTAGCTCGCCAAACTCAATCTTTAATACCTGCAAATCTTTTGTTCCCTGTGTATTAGCTTGTCTCACTTCCTCGACTATTTTTTCAGTAGTTAGGCCTTCAACTACAAGGCCCATGTTCCTTTGTGTTTGTTGCATCCCTTTGATCTTGCTATGTACTCACAGATTTAACTGACTAGCCTCATCTTTGCATGGTTGCATCCTTGAAGAGAATATTGCTTCCTTGTGATGCAGCTCCTCGATTTCATTCTAGATGAGCTTTCCTTCCTGTAATCTAGCAAACCTTTGCACTGGTGCCAAGGTTCACATAGCCAATTAGATTTCATCAAACTGCCTCTACTTTTTCCTTATGTCTACTCCAATATTTTGTAGAGTTGGATCCTCCAGTAGTGAGTTCCAATATTCCATGGCTTGTTCAAAGAGCTCAATGCAGCCCTTGACTGCATCTTCCAATGTGTCCATTCTTTCTTTAATAGCAGCTTTGCGCTGCTCTCTGACTTCTGGAGGGGTAGTGGCCTGCAACTTTAGTTTTAGCTCTGAGATTTCTGGTTTTAGCTCAAACCTGACTCGACCAATTTCGTCCTTAGACTCTTTCACTGCAGTGGCCATCTTTTGAATTTTCTCTGCGGAGGGTACCTCTACTAGGATATTGAGCTTTGGAAGCTCATTGTAGGCCTATGAAATAGCTTCTTCCAACTATTGGCTTTGTGCTCTAACTTCCTCCTTGTCCTTGATGGTCGGTGCATTTTCCTCAAAGATCTATTGGTTATTAGTCTTTACCTCGTCTATTACCAGCAATGCGCATTTCTCTCATATCCTGAGTTCATCTAACACCCCTTGGTGCATCTCTTGCAGAATATGAATGGGAAGCACAACCAAATTCAGACTTAGGTTCTTCATCTAGAGTAGATGTCCTTGCTCTTCAATTGAGTCGTTGTGCAAGGATCCCTCCGATAATCATACCGTGCAGAAATCCATGGTCATTTTTGCGTCCAATACTGACCTTCTCGCTTGATTCAGGATCGCTTGCTTCTCACTTGCCTATTCATGCTCACTTGCAGAAGACTTGTTTGGACCTGCAAGTCCCGCAGACCCTGTTGTACCTTACTGAGCGATTATTGGTATTGTGCATCAAAGTGGCTCATCATATCCATTGTGGCAACACGGACCACGTCCCCAATTTCATCCAAGTCCCCCTCTATGAGTACCAAAGGCGTCGTGCCTGTTGATTTGTCAAATTTTTTCTTCCTGCGCTACCCTGTGGAAGTCCTCTTCTTCCTCTTCTTGACCACGAATGGGGAATCCATCTCTGTGCCCCCTTCTTCTTCTCCCTATATTTCTTCCTCCACATGTGTTCACTCAATGTCAGACTCATCGACATCAATGGTGGCATGTGATGTAATCTTTTCTTGAGATTCTTCTTTCTCCTTAACAGCTACTTCTTTCATGGCAACTTCTTTCTCCCTTGCAGCAACTTATTTCTTCTATGTATCCTTTTCTTGAGCAGAAGCTTTCTGTGCCTCCTTCTTTTCCATTTTTGTGGTCTACACTACTAAACATTTAGCAGTCGTATTGGTACCTATGCCAGAATCAGAAGGGGTGAGTCAGTCACTTGGCCACTTGTTGATAACCCCTACGATATCTTCCTCGAGAACCAAGTAAGGCAACTTGTGCCATATGCCTCGGGCATCCTTGTTTGCACGAATGTGCAGATTGTGGAAATCTGCCTTGAAATCAGCGATGTTAGTGTATTTTGCAACCAAGGTGGGTGATAACGTTGGCCATTGGTTGATCACCATCCTAAGTTCTATCTCAAATAAGAAACAGAATATTTTTGCCTCCATCATGCGCACAGGGTCTTTAGTGGCCCATAGCAAAGTCAACTTTGTTTCCTCCAGTAGGTCCGAGTCTTGATGACAGAATTGGTTCTCTTCGGGTGTCCTCCATGCCAAGAGAGTGATAAAAAGCAACAACCATGCATAGTGAAATGCCTTGCCCTCATCCTGGGCCTCCCTACAATCCTCTAGAAACTCTTTACATTGATATTGAGCCCAGTTATACTAGACTCCCTTCGCAAATTGTACAGCCAAATAGACAACAGGAGCTGGTACTTCATCCGGGTGGAACTTTCTCATGATCTTACTAGCTAATATATATGTATAAAATTGCACCACGCCATCTAATAAAGACTGAATAGAGTATCCATGTGACTTCTTAATCAGACCAAATCTGGCCTTCATTTGGTTCGCCAATTTCTTTTCCTGCGACTTCCCTATGAAAGCCTCCATAGGGTCCACTCCTTGGGATGGCAATAGTTTTATGCGATGGATCAGTATGTTGGTGATCAATATGGGTTATCCCACCCACCTAGCATAGCTCTCCTTGGTACCATCCTTTAACTTGTCGCACAGTGCCTTCACTTTTCCTTTCTAACCTTCGGGAAGTGTAGTTGAAAGTCCCATACTTCCTTGCAGCTTCTTAGAGTACTAAGACTATCCTGCAATCATATAATAATTATGCAGGGACGGGATCACCCCTATATAGCTTCAATCGACTTCCATTGATTTTTCCCATAAATAATTCCCCATTCAGCTTCGCAAGTTAAATTGCGCCTCCATCTGTAATTTCCTTCACAACATATGGCCCTAGTCAATGCATCTAAAATTTACCAAGCAACTTTGTGAACTTATTATCATATAGCAACACTAAATCATCAATCTTGAAGGTGCTTTGTTTGATATGGAAATCATGCCATACCTTTTCATAGTCCTTCTACAACTACTGATGAAATCAATCCAAGAAGTGATCCTCCTCCAACTCAACGAGTTGCACGAGTCATTCCTCCATGGTATCATGATTACCCATATCTGTAATAGCTACAATCCATAAGCTTGGAACTATGTACTCCATGGGAATTACAACCTCCTACCCATATACCAGCTTGAACAGTGTTTGACCTGTCAATTTCTTACTAGTCCTATACGCCCAAAGGACTATTGGTATTCGCACATCCCAGTCATTTCGCTTCGCGTTGCAAATATTCATCAGAGCACTTTCCATAATTTTTTTGAAGGCTTCTAGTGTGTCGTTTCCTTGAGGGTGATAAGGCATTCTCTTCTGATGGTATATCTAGAATTTCTCAAGTAATGCAGAAATTGTCTCATTCAACAAGTGTGTGCCCCTATCACTCATCAAAATTTTAGGGCATCCAAACCGAGACAAGATATATTCAAAAATAAACTTCACGGCGATTGCAGTGTGACAATATTTTACAGGTTGTGCCTCCACCCACCTGGTTAGGTATTCATTCGTGGTAATGATATATCTAGCCCCTGCCTTCTTTCCCAGCGGTTATATTGGTCCCACAAATTCTATTTCCCACTTATCAAAATCCTGCAACATCACTTACGGATTCAGTGGAAATTCATCTCTTCGTGACAGTCTCTGCATCCTCTGACATACATCTCACGCCATGCAATAGATTTTGGAGTCCTTATTCACAGTCGGCCACCAAAGTCCTGTGCAAAGGATCTTCTGCGTAGTTTCGCTTCCTGCATAATGTCCTCCTACTACTCTTCCATGCACTTCTGCAAGGATACTTTCCCTCTCATACTCTGGAACATATCGATGAAATATTTCATCAGATCCCATTTTATATATATTTCCGACAATAACAGATAAATCTGCAACTCAAACCACTAATTCCTTCTTCTGTTGTGTTGAATATCCTTCAGGAGTTGTATTTGTAGACAAGAATTGAATGATGTCTACGAAATGATCATCTACGACGTGAAAAGTGAAGATATGTGCATCAAGAAACCCTTCCTCTTGACTCATAGGCTCATCTCCATTCTCAATGTGTGATAGGTGATCTAGACCAACATTCAGGCATCCTGGCTTCATAATTACTTCAAAATCATATTCCTGGAAAAGCAGCGACCATCAGAAAATCTTCCACCCAATACACGCTTGTTGACCAAGTATTTTAGAGTAGAATGATCTGTAGACATCTTAAAGTGCACACCTAATAGATAGTGCCAAAATTTCTACAGTGCATACACCATTCCCAAACCTTTGCACTTTGCGGTTGAATAGTTATTTTTTGCCTTTGACAATTCTCTACTTGCAAGTGCTATTGGATGGTCAATATCTCCTTCGCTTGGTTGGGTCAGTAAAGCTCCTAGAATGATGCACAAAGAATCTACATGAAATTGGAACTCCTTATTCCATTCGGGGAACACTAAAATGGGTGAAGTGACCATTTTCTCCTTTAAGACATCCAAACTTTTTTGTCAATCCTCGTCCCAGCAAAATGTCATGTCTTTTTTCAGCAATCTTTCCATGGGCATAGTAATTTACACATACGCTTTGATGAACTTCCTATAATATCCTATATCGCCCAACGTTGCACACAGTTGTTTAACGTTGTTTGAGGCTTCCAAATTGACGATAACTGTAATTTTGGCAGGGTCTACCATCAAGCCTTGCTTGCAAACAACATGGCCCGAGAGTATCCCATAGGGTACCAGAATATGCATTTCTTCAAATTAAGGGCTATCTAATGCTTTTAACAAATATCCAACATGAGGCGCAGACTAGCAACTTGTCACTTTACTAATCTGAACATTTTCCAGTCATTGAAGTAGACCTTCAAAAATTTAAGTATAAATTCCTCAAAGGCCATAATTACCACCTTAGAGAAAATTGCAGGGGCATTCTTAATCCCAAAAGGCATCATTATATACTGAAAACAGCCCCAATCAGTCGCGAAGGTGATCTTACTCTTGTCCTTCGATGCGATCTTGATCTAATGGTACCCTGAGAATCCATCCGTGAACGAATATGCTTCCTATCCTCCAACATTCTCTAGTACGTCATCTATGAAAGGCGTAGGGAATGGATTGTGGACACACATGTCATTCAACTTCCTTAAGTCTACGCATATCTGAATTTCACCTTACGTTTTATTTTCTTAAACCACCATGGGACTAACCCAATATGATTCCTGAACAAGTTAAATGATCCCAGCTTCAAACATTTTATCCAGTTCCTTGCGCACTTTTTCCTTATAATTAGGATTTAATTAGTAGGGGAATTGTTTCCCAAGCTTTTCATCTGGCTTGAAAGTAATCTTCATGACTCCTAGGTCCCCTACTATCCCTTTTAGGTTAGATAACTTGGTGGGAAACAAGTTCTGATACTTGCACAGGAGCTCCACAACCTTATCTATTGTATCTTCATCCCAATTGTCACCTATGTTCGTGAACTTCGGTTATGCTTCTGATCCAATATTCACTTGCTTGGTCTTTAAAGGCTCGAATATATCAAGGATTTTTGCCCTAGGTCCCTGAATTTGCATTGTCCTTCAGACTTAGAAATGTGAATGTTCCTGGGATCTTCTTCACCATCCTCCGCTATCACATTGTAGCATTCGAATGCATGGTGCGTCTGGGTACCCCAATCTCATTGTACACATTCAACCAGTTCTTCAATCATTTTGAATATAGCAGCTTTGATAGTCTGAAGTTCTTCATCTATATAGTTAAACCCATCTTCAAAGCTAAAAGTTAATAGAAAATTTTCTTTCAAAACATCCCATTTTGTGGTCCCGTGTCACAGCTCCATTTCCATATACCAGTTCATTGGTATTGTATCCATTGTGTGGCAGAATATATGAACCCACTTTGGTTGTTATTCTTCTCCCCATGCTTTTTTCCAATGAGCTAATTTCTCGCGCAGATCCTCCTTCCCTGTGTATTTATTTGCAATGTGGGTATTAGCGTACCCAAAATGCAACTTCATCGTTCTTCATTACTCCTTTCAATCTACAAAACTTTTCTTATGTGTGCCTCGCCAACGGGCAGGCATAGCTCATAGCACAATTTCTAGCGCTTGGAATTGATGTTCCTCCGGTAAATCCCTTTAAAACTTGTCCATAAATAAATTGACATCCTTTAAACCATCATAACAAGGTAAACTGTGTACCTTGGTGGATATACATCATAGCGATTTGTCAAGCTTGTTGCAGTGCAGTGATGATACTTAATGCAATCAGTTCTGCTAGTGTTCGAGCTCCTCATCTGAATCTGAATTGCAGGAGCTATCCTTCTCCCACATAATTTGCCCATCTTCCATAGGGTTGATCCAATATTCATATCATGCAATCAGCTTATATATCTACTCAATATCATCATCCTCCTCATAATCACAGACTAGTTTAGTATACCGCGCACCTTTGGCTAGATCTAAGGGTACAATTACCCTTAGTTCCTTCTTTTCAAATGTCATGTTGTGCTTCTTCAGATTGATGACTGCGTTCATAACAATTTCCTAATCAATTCCAAGCAGCGTTGGATATGGGTTATTGGCATCCACTATTTTGATTACTTCAAAATCATCTATGGCGCGCACCCCTTCAATATCCACGGTCACTCTATGTAGGTGTCCCATAGGAATAATCTTCTGCTGATTATCCATTCTCAATTGGATCAGGGACCAATGTAGCATTGGTCTTCCCATTATTTCCCAGGTTTGTTTCGGCAGAACACTTGCATCAGACCCTAAATCAAGAATTACTTGTTCCATTTCGTATTCACCAATCTGTGCAGTTAATCTCATTTCACAACTAGTTCTCTTCTTACTTTTACCCACCTTATGTATTGCGTGTTGTTCTGGTAGAGACTTATTCTTACCATTGCAATTGTCTATCAATTCTTTCAATCCTTCTACTACCTTCTTATCCCTTAGGATTTTCATGTAGGTTTTCAAAAATGATGCTAATAAGGAGGGGTCTGCCCCCTGCACAGCACTAGTATCTTTAGGCTTTCCCGTATTTTAAGTCCTTGATGTAGAAGCTCCTTCATCCATGAAGCTCCTTTTCACTTCCATAAATTTTTCCTTTACCTTGTTTACATCAAATCTCATCTCCTTATCAGTAGCCTTGCGAACCCACACATTAGCTTCTAGCTTTTTCCCCTTGTCTTCTTCACTAGCTATACTGCTTAGCGTAACAATGTTGACACTAGGACCATCTTTCTGAGGCTCCAACCTCATCATCAAGATGTTCTGCGTAGGTTATCAGGTCTGAGTCTTATTTTCTTACATCTTCATGATAAGCACTGGGAAATCTTCTATAACATGGTAAAACTATCGACAATACTGATAGGAAGGATGCCTTGGATTCTGACAATCACATGCAAAATGACTTGCTTCTCCACAATTGTAACAGATGATCTGATCACGAACCCTTCCAGCTCCTCCTCCTCACCCTCTTCCTCGGCATTGGAATCCTCCATGCATCACAGTTGCACCCTGATCTTGTTGAGGATGAGTCTCTACATACATTCTATACGTAGAAGTTCTATCCATCATTAATTCATAACTTTGACAATGGCGCTCATCATGACCTACAAATTTGCAGAAATTGCAAAACAACTATTGGGGGGTCTATACAAACTTCTATAGTAGATGACAATTATCTATCGCATGGTTTCCTGCAACCTGACAAATAGCACACTAGGGTGCTAATCCCGTGCTCATCCCAGCGGTATTTTTTGGCTTTAGGGGGACAAGGCCTCCCCCAATAAGATAATTTTGATAGACTGGGAAATGGTCCTTATCTTGACCATGTCCTTTGCATTTCAGGCACCAAACTTCTATGCGAACCTCAATCTAGACTTCCTTTCCCTTCTTCAAGCTCTGTAACTCCATATGTAGGCTAGCCAGCTATGACTGAATTTGCTACACTCCCAGATCAATATCCTGAATGGGCGAAGCTTCCAATCTTAAAGCAATTTCTAATGCTTTAGCCTGCGTGCCAATTTGTTTTTTGTGACAGCGACATTCTCAGATGGGGTAGCAGCAAATAAATGTACCAATACCTATGTTGATCATTCATGATCTGCATATTAGCTTGCTAACGCAGACACTTCAGTCTCTAATCAAAGTCCCATGCAGACTCATTTACCTTCTCTTGGACCTCTTTGACCTTAGTGACTGACTAAGATTGTGACTTAGGCTTATTGAATTCACTATTGAGTGCCTTCTTTGTCTCATATAGTGTTACATTTGGATGTGCCGAATAATACTTAATGTACTGGCTTAGTGCTCTATCTTGCAGTGTTGTAACCATCTGCGCTTTCTTCAAATCATCGCTTGTAACCTGTTGAGACTTCCACATAGCATCTGCTACAAACCAAAATTGGGCAGAGTCTTTTATCCCCAAACCTTTGAATATGTTCATATTCATTGCTTTTGCCATGTTGAATAGTGGAGGTGGAGGTGGATATGGAGGTCTAGGTGTAGGTGTGTGAGGTGGAGGTGATGGTCGAGGTGGAGTGGATGGATTTGGTATCCCCGCGATACCCTGATTTACTGTCTATAGCACACCTACAGGTGTCCTCAAAACACTACTTTCTTTATCATTGTCAGATGCTCCCAACAAAGGACTGTACTCAGTGCCTGAATCTAGATCTCTTCTAAAACCCGTCAAATCTCTTCTAAACATCAATTTCATGGCATAAACCTTTTCTCGCACAATGGCATTTTAATCCAAGCTTTCGGGTATTTCAAATCCTTAACTCTAGGTCCCTTGAATAATCATTGTTCAACTTCACTATAGCTTACAGATGTATCGATCTGGAATTCAGTGATGAATCCACCCAAAATTCTATTGATCCAGTAGTCAATAGCCCTCGTGATATTGTTTTCTGAAGCTTCCAGATGCCTTGCCAACTATAGAGTCCACACAATAGGGTTGTCCAACTTCCATGTACCCTAACTATCCACCAATTTAGATAACCACTAGTGTAATTCGCACGAAAAAGACCAGAAGAATATCTCGTGCTCATTTGTATATAGGTATCTATTCAACCACTCTTCCTTTAATAGGCATGGATTCCTGTTTTCCTGAGCTGAAAATTGGTGCAGCTTCCGATCTATCCACTTCTCGGTTTTTTTCTTAGTTTGGAACCATTTATTCGACATCATACATTCCTCAAACAGATCTTGGTCCCGACAATGAAACCATTTGTTGGCTTGAGGGGTCCTGACCTAGGTTCAGAGTTAGTTGTGCCAACCAACAAAAACCTAAATTGTTGGCCCTTTCAGAGACAACCTGTGTAGCACAAGCTGCAGTCTCACCCGAAGCAGTATTGGGGGATGACAAAACCAGGTTTCTAGATACAGAGATCTTTGTGATGGGTTTCTGTTAATTCTAGGGCTTTATCCCAATCTTCACAAACCCTAACTCTTAAAGTGAAAAAATCATTGTAACTTACAGATACAGAATCTAACCCTTCGCAAAACACTTTAAACATTCATAGTAACAAGTAAACACGTAGATCTACCACTTTCATGCATCAATTAAGTGTTTCTTTAGATAAATGTAGAAAATAGAGAGAATACACATAACTTGCATAAGTAAATATAAAAGTACATATACACAATTAGTGCTCCAAAATAGTCTTTATTAGATATGATCTTTCTATTACAGACTCTTCTTCCCTATGCACATAGCTGCAGGGGCCCGTGCACTCAACTTGTGGACTTACCAAGGTCTCTGTGCACACAGCTACAGGAGCCTTCCCCTTCACCTAAGCACAAAAAACATACTTTTCTAACTCAGACTACTTGCCCATACAATGATCTTCAATTATCTTTACTTTTTTCCTATGACTCATTGTGACTCCTTTATATAGTTTCTTTCACTACAATTCCATGGTTTGTGAACCATGGGTAGGTCACAAAACATCCTATATTCTAACAAACTAAGGGACTAAAGTCCCTTTTGACTACTATGACCTTCGCGCTCTGATCCTCAAAATGTGGATACTTTACATAATTAACAAAAGTGATTACAAAATTTACCCCAGGGGACCCTGTCCTAATGTTCACCCTCTTTCCAACTACACTACTCTTAAGTAAGCCTAAAATTTGACCAGGGACAGTGTATGACTGATACTTGGGCTCAAAATATGGTCGTGCAAAAGGTGGAAAATTAGAGAAAGAATTCCAGGACTTCCAGAAGACTTTTGAAGCCAAAGTCCAAGTAGAAGTGATAGAAGCCTTGAGAAAGGCTAAATCATTCATGGGAGATGAGCACAATTTCAATTCCCATGTAGAAGGAGAATCCATCCACCACCTTCATTTCAATGGGAGTCACCAATATTTGAGCCACAAGACACCCAAGCTTCACATGTACAAATTTGATGGCTCTAACCCGCCAGTATGGGTGGCACAAATGGAACAATATTTCCATCTCAACAATATCTAGGATGATGGCACTAACCTACATGTGAGATATATTTACTTGGACTAAGATCGATGACAGTGATGGCAGTGGCATCAGAAATTTTATCCAGGGAGACCAACTTGTAACATGTCCTCAAAATCCCTCTATGCCTATTTTCCTAGGGAATCCCACTTTCTGGGTCACCTCACTAAGCTCATACAAACTGCTACAGTGCGATACTAAATTACATTCTTTAAACAATTGGTCATACAAACTAAGGGCATGGGAGATGAATTTTACATGGAATCTTTCATCAGTGGCCTAAAGGAAGCCATCCAAGCCCATGTTCGAATGCATCGACTGGCTATTTGGTTGGAATCTTATTGCAAGGCCTTAGATGTAGAAGTTATGCTAAATGCCCAAGCCAACCATCCAACTTTTACCTCATGGGCACATCCCACCCTTGCCGTAGTTCTCACCTAAAAACTAAAGGTTCAAAAGGTTTCTCTGACAGAAATGACCGAAAGAAGGAAACAAGGACCAAGCTACTACTATAGTGACAAATATTCCTCAAGACATAAATGCAAGAAACCGATATTCTTTCAAATCGACGCTACTGAATGGAAACTCCATAGAGGAGGTTCTGCCAATTGAACTAAATGAGGAGGAAGAGGGTGAACCATAAACAACCCCAGATACTATCACAGATACTACATCTTCACTAGATGAGATGGTTATCTCACTTCATGCCTCGGTAGGCATTTCTTATCCACATCCTCTCAAAATAAAAGTTTTATTAAACATAGGCCAATGATGGTGTTGATTGTTAGTGGAAACATGCATAAATTTGTCCATAAGAGGGTAGCAGAGGTCATTCATTATTTTTTAGGGTGGTATCTAATTTCCAAGTCCTTATCATAGATGTAGGGACCATGAAATGTGAAGGACGTTGTGAAAATGTTAAGCATTAGATGGGGGATTATCACCTTAGAACTTTTTAATTTATGGAACTAGGGTTAAATTCCACCTTGGAAGGCTCAGATGATAGGGATGATGATTTCATTGAATTCCTATTTTCAAGAGGACAAAAATCAACCTAAATATCACCTCATTTGGTTAAGAAGGAGTTGGTTTTTGAATTTATGAACCTACTCATGTACATTGGATTAGGTCATCCTTACACACATGTATAATTGGACAGGTTGGCCTCAACATCAAATGGACCCTCATGGAAGCCTATAAATATAAGACACCTCAAGCTCATCTGAACATCATAATCATCAAGCATTTTCTTCTCTATTCGTCTATTATTTGGCTCACACAGGTGCATCGAAGGAAGCATGCTAAGGGTCCAAAATTTTAGGTCTGAGGCTCGTACAGATTATGGTTTCTATTTTCCAGTCACATACTCACCACGCGTTAGGTTCAACTGTAGTATCATACTCATAGTGTCTCTGAGTGCGACTGGCAAGCCACAATTGCTCACATATTATATTGAAGGATGCGACCAAGTCCCTAAGATCATATATGGGTAGATACAACTACATCCGCATGCACGCAGTTCCTCTAGGAGCAACGAGGGAATCATAGTCGCTCACATGACATCTTTAAGGGAGTGACCAAGGGTTTAATCAATTATATTCTATAGTCGCACGCACACAATGGCTCAAGGAGTGACTACGGCATCATAGTCGCTCGCATAACATCTTGTAGGGAGCAACCGAGGGTTTGAGTCTGTTCTTATCCATAGTCGCATGCTCACAGTGTCTTAAGGAGAGACTGGCAATGAAATTTTCTTGATCACATTGCCTCAAAGAGTGACCAAGAGGACACAGTATCTCACAGAATTTTTTGATGAGTGCGCCAAGGGTTTTGAGATAGGGTGTGAGAGTTGACTGCAGTTGACCACAGATGTCTGAAGGCTAGAATATTTCTCTTTGCAGTACAGTGATTCTGAATGTTTGTTTCTTATTTGTATTGGGTAATTTTATGCTAAAATATTATGTATTGGCCACACTGTACTCTCTGTGGAAACATTTTATGACAATCTAATAAGAAGAATATTTTAAAGGGTTTTCCCACTTCTGGGGTTTTTTCCTTGGTATTTGACCAATTTGGTGTCTCTTTTGGTTGTGTTATTGTCTCCTTTGTCATTGCATATATTTTTCTATATTCAGTTATTATTTATGATTGGAAATATTGCTAATAATTCGATGCATTTCTTAATGAATAATTGAATTAGGCTGAAGTAACTGAAAAAACATAGAACAATCTGAAAAATTAACATGGTTTTAGAGCTAACGTGAAGGACAATCCCAAAAGGAAACAAGCATTGAACTTGTTAGTGTCAGTATCTTCGTCACTGCCATCAGTGATCAAAATTACTCTTTTGCATTTCATACTAGGAGTCCCATTTTGATGAGGTTTCATTCCATTAGGTCATGGATCTACTGATGGTAGGGTTCATTTCAATTTTTCCCTCATGATATGTACTTTATGACCTCCTTTCACACCTTTCAGTCAATGGTTTATGGTCATTTTCAATCTATTTCATTAATTAGATAGGGTTTTTGTCTCATTAGGTCTAGGGTTTCCTCCATGGTCAGATTTCAATGATTATTGCTAATAATGATCAACAAAGACATGAGGAGGTTAATAACGATCAGAAAAGTCAAAATTTGTTACTTTGTTAGCTTAATGAAGTTCTCACCTCAAAACTAGTTTTGAGGTGAAAATAGAGAATTTGTATTTCATATTTAAATTTGATGTAATTTTATCATTCTCATATGTAATAAATGGTTCCATGCTGCTCCTGGTCACCCAATGATATTGCCAAGCGCCTGCCAATGCAAACATCAAGTCATCTTGAGCACCAATGTGCCTGCAAAAGCAAAAGAAAACAAACCCTAATTTCCTCTCCCACTGAGCTAGGGTTGGCTATTCGATCAGAGATATCTGAGCAAAGGAGGCATGAGAAATATCAGAAGGAATGAGGCCATCTCATATCATCAAACATTAGGTCTCCACCATTTCTCGAGAAGTCATTCCAAGGAACAAGCCATTCATTACACATAAGGGACGGTTTTTCTTCAAACTGTGTTTTTAAGCAAGAAAAGATGAATTTGGAAAAAGTGAGAGAGTTTTTTGTCCACAATAAGCCAAGAAAGAAAAACCTTCTTCACTTTTTACACAAGTGTAATGGTTTTAGAGAAATGTCAAAAATACAAGTGCCTCAAGAGAGTTAATGAACCTCTGGAGTGACCCAATTTGGACACAGGGAAGGCCTCCAAAAGTGGTCTATAAAAGGCATTGCGCATAGGATCAATGGCACTACACAGAGAAAAGGCGTTGTGCACCTGGAAAAGTTTGACAGTGTAAAATTACACTAGCGTTGCGCATAGAAAAGGTGTTGTGCACCTGAGAGAGGGCGTTGCGCACCTATCCAACCAAGCCTAAACTTCCTCCAAACTTACCAAATCACTTCCAAATTTCCTCTTGAAGGTGAGTATTGTCATATTATTTTTTTTTAGGGTGCCTTCATGAAGATTTCGCTTGGTCTTTCCTATTTTAAATTAAAACCCTAAATTTGTTGTTCTAAAACCTAGTTTTCTTAGTGCTATCACTCATTATTGATATTAAACCCTCATTCCCCCTATCCTATTACACTCCACTCACTCTCTCCCTAAACTCCACTCCCACATATATTTTTCCCTAATTCCATTCCCCTCATACATTTCCCCACTCCTACTCACACTTTCCCCAAACCCTACAAACCCTACTTACTTACCTAAAAGCATACCCTCTCTCCTAAATCCCATTCACATTCCCTAAACTTTGTTTACATATCATACATTCACATACCCCTCCATACACTCCATTCCTCCTCTCTGTTTTCACTTCACCATTGTCCATACAACCACAAGTGTTTATAGCCATAGGCACATATTCAGATGTTAAAGGACAAGTTGGAAAGGGCCAAATACATTATCATTAATTAGCTTGAACAGGAGAACAAACAGTTGAGTGACAAACAAGATCTCATGGAGCTTGAGATACTGAAAACAAAAATGCAAAGAGGCCAAGTGACTAGGAAGCGAAGAGGCAAAGAAGGCAAAGGTCAAGATAACCTCCATTAAGAAAGAAACTGAGAATTACCAAGTAAATTGGTTGGAAAGGGTGAACATACACCTTTAGAAGCTGCTTGAGAAGGCCAATAAAGAGAAGAAAATTCTTCACCACATGGCCTATCACTAGATGACCCAGAACAAGATATGTAATATAAGGATAAGGAAGCCTAAGGCAAGACTGTGGAAGGATTTGAGAAGCAAAAAGGAGCAAAACAAATTGGAAATCCAAGATGATGCCTCATTAGCTCATCAAAGCAGTGCTTGAGGGTGCCTTGTGCCAATTTTGGGACAATTTTGATAAAATTTTGTAATTTTCAAATTTTGAATTTTGAAACACAGGAAATCCCAATAGGTGTGTAGTGTCACCATCATTGCGCTTTTGATTGGAGCACCTTTTGGGAGAATGGTTTGCATTTTTGGATTTAGCATAAAAAATAAGAAAACCCAGAAAGTTTCATCAAATTTGAAGCAGATCTTGGTCACGTAAAGGCCAAAAAACCATCAAAAAATGACCTCTCTGCCACTTTTTGGACACACAGGAAGCATTCTTGGGAGATTCAATTTTTTAGGGGGGAAATGACCTCCAAATTCAGAAATTCGAGATTTTCTAAAAACTAGATAGGCATACCTTTCCAACAAGCCATCTTGGGCTCAATTTGGTTAAGTGGAAGGCCCCCAAAACTGGCTTGGAAAAGGCGTTGTGCATAGGATCAGGGGCACTGCGCATAGGATGAATTTTGCCAGTTTTGCTCAAAAATCAAAAATTTGCCTAGTTTTCTATAATTTGAATTTTTCTCTCCTTTTCGATGAATATATGAATGTAAATGATGCTACGGTATGTAAATGTAATTGCAAAATGACTCTTGAGGGTAGATTCATCATTTTGAGGTGGTTTGGGGGTAAATGAATCAGTTTCCTTAGTTTTAGAGGCAAGTTGTTTCCACTGCCTATATTCCTATTCTTAGTTTAGATATGGTTGAAACCACCCCTCTTCTCATGGATTCGACCCGTAACGGTTAGCACAGGTGGTTTGGTGCCTATATTATGTACTTTATTAGTCATTTGTAAAGGTTGGACTCTTGTGGATGCTTTGAGCTTCATTGTACATCACTACAACAGATTGGCAAGGAATAAAACCAAGTTTTGCAGCTATTTTTGTGGGATTCTTGTGATAATGTGTTTTTGTATTGTTTCTTCTTCTGTAATAAGTTATTCTTATGTGTTATATGTTTCAAAATCTTTCCATTCTTCTAAACTAAATGAATCAAGAAAAATAGGCAAAATACATTGATAACAATGCTTTGCCTTGGGAATGCATTTAGTTTTTAATGTTTTCAGCAGTATGAAGAGGATTCATGGTCTTTGCATGCCCTCCTCAGCCCCTCAGCAGTCTTAAATAAACCATCTCATTCAATTCCAAGTGCATAAACACTTATCTATCTCGCCCCACAGAACATGTATGCAATTCTGACTTGATTTCACGGACCCAAAGCTTCCTGCTCCATTTGATCCAGCAACCAACCATCAAAATCAACCAAAAACCCTAGAGCTACTATACCTAGCCTAAAATCCATATTTTATTCAGTCATCTCCACTGAGGTTGACAAGGAGAGAGCCCTCTCCCGACCTAGTAGGGCTAGCTACCAAGTTAGGCTTGGTTTGTGGTTATCCTAGGATTGCCTCCCTTCAGCCTGAGGTGAATCTAGGCTCTAACAGAAGCCATCTTCCTTGGAAATTTTAAGGAGTTTATCTCATCAACATCAATATTTCTTCCTCTACCTTCAAGTAGCATGAAACGTTGGGTGACTCATCAAATTCTGTTGCATGGAAAGTCAAACTGGAGATCATAGTTCATAGTAATGATGTGTTGGGATACATTAGAGGAATAATGTCCAAGCCTCCAAAAAATTCTTCCGCTTCCCTAAAAAAAGGGTACAAGAAAGGTGAGTCCCAAGAAAAGAAAATTATAGCTGATGGTTTACAAGATCATTTACTTTCATATGTTGGGAATTAAGGAATTCTAAAGACATGTATGGTAAGATAGGTGGCATGTATGAAATAAACAATTTAAATGAGATCATCACTTTGAAATATCAACTCAAATACACCAAGATGAACAAAGGAGAAGTTGTAAAATCTTCTCTCATGAGGATATCTCACCTTAGAGATCAATTGCAAAGAGTTGGGGAAAATGTGCTTGATAGGGAATTAGTGATTATGACTCTTATAGGTCTCCCTCCTATTGGGAAACCTTCATTACTATGATAAACAATATCAGTTTCCTTCCATCATTTAATTAAATTGATGGAAAGCTTACTCAAGAAGAATCAAGGATGGTATGAACAGGAAGAATTCAAAAAGATGAAGAGGGAGAGCCCGATGCATATATCGCTCATGAAAAAAAGAAGAAAAAAGGAAAAGGAGGTCCATTAAGAAAGCCTTCGGCTCCTCAAAATGCAAAAAATAAGGAATGATAGAACATCATCTCATATTGAATGCTATAATTGTCACAAGAAGGGTCATTATGCACGAAATTGTATCGAGAAGAGAAAAGGACCACATTACAATGCTAGAAGCAAAAACAATACAATAATCAAAAAAGAAAAGACGATTGAAAAAAAAAAATGTGATAGAAGATATGAAAGAAGAAGAAGAGACACCTCCAGGGTGTGGAAACCTGGTTCTAGCACCCTCCCGTACTACTTCGAGTGAGACCTCGGTCTGGGCTCCACGGACTATTGTTGAAAGGGCCAGTAGTACCGAGATTTGTTTGGCTAAATCACCTCTGAACCTGGGTTAGGCCCCAATAAGCCAACAAATGGTTCTGTTGTCGGGACCGGGATCTACATGAGGGATGTCTGATGTCGTGTCACTGTAATCTGACAAAGAAAAAATTGAAGGGTGGTTGGACAGAAACATTCACGAGTTCACGGTGTAGGAAAACAGAAATCCACGAGTATCAAGGGAACAGTGGTTGGAGCGGTACTTATATACAGAAATCCATGAAATTTTATTTGCATCCTTCCCCTCTGAATTGTACGAGTGGATCGTGAAGCTAGCAAACAGTCAGAGAAGGTGTACACTCGACAAACTGATTGTGTGGACTCCGGAATTAGTGGGCAAACTAGAAGCATCGGAAGAGAAGATCACACGCGTTGTGGACCATTGGCTTGCTTGAATTATAGGAGGGTTTATCACTGATTTTATTGTAGATACGACCGTCAGCTACAACGAGGCAGAATGACGCTTCCTCAAGGGATGGTGAGGTAAGTACATTAAATCATTGAACACTTGGATTAAAATGTTGTGTGTGAAAAGTAGGTTATGCAAATAAATTAATGTTTGGGACTACGCAAAGTGGGAGGATCTATAGAAATGAAGGTAGCATAGAGATAGAAAACAGTCCCTTGATTTCATCGCGGTGGGAAAGTGAAGAAGAGCTAGTGAAAGTTTCTCCTAGAAGTGTGATCAGTCTAATAAGGCAGTGAATTTTGTGCATACCACCCCACCCACCTACACCACCACCAGTCTCACCACCATCACCTCCATCTCTACCCACACCACCTCCGCCACCACCACAGTTCCATATGGCGAGGACGATAAAATTGTTGGTATTCTGAGGAGTAGGGAACGAAGATCCAGACCAATTTTGGTTCATGGTAAAGGCTGTATGGGAAGCACAAGGAGTTATGGATGATAATATAAAGAAGGCAATGTTGGTAAGTGTGTTGTAGGTTTGCGCACTAACATGGTACATTAAGCATTCTAATGACCATCCAAACGTGGGGATCGCAGATATCTAGGCTGCACTGAACAGAGAATTTATCAGTCCAAAGTCGGGGACACAATCGATTATCAGGTTTAAGGAAATCACGATGCTTCTAGGAAAGACCCCATGGGATCTGGATCAGAGACTGAAGAGTATGATCCGTGAAGCCAACATGACCTTGACGGATGGGCAACATCACGTATGGTTTGTAGCATCACTAACGCTGCATTTGAGGATGGCACTGTCGCAACAGAAGTTATCCACCCAAGCCGAGGCTTTGGAGATTGCAATGAGACTGCACGAGACTCAAATAAAAGATCTTGGCCTGGGAGTTCAACATATCCATGTGCAACTGCAAAATTTGTGTCTGGAAATGTAGAGTTTGAAACAAGACAGAATAACTCACCCAGAAGCGCGTGAGGAAGTATGATGCATAAAATGCAAAGGCCAGGGGCATGACAAGGACCATCATCCATTTTTTGTGAATTACTTGGCGGGAGGAGGGTCGATGCCCTTAAGACCAAAGGAACAAGTAGGATCAAGTGCAACGCCTACATTCTGGTGTGTGATTTGTCAGGTAGGAGGAAAACACACTATAGATAATTGTCACCTATTACACAAGTATACGCAGACGTCCTAGCAGTTGTTTTGTAATTTTTGTAGGTTAGTAGGCCATGATGAGCACACCTACAAAAGCTACGAGCCGATGATGGATCAGACTCCTGCCTATAGAGTGTAGATTGAAACACGAGCCCTCGATCCAAATGCAGGGATGGCATGTGCTGGATTTCAGGGGCGCGGACGAGGTCGACAAGGAATGGGACCAGGAAGGGGTCATGGACACCTAATTTGTTACAATTGCGAAAGGCCAGGGCATTATGCTCACGATTGTACAAATCCAACGAGAGCATCATGTTTATATTTTACTCAGTTTGATCATGAGATGGAGGACTTCCCTACACTGATAGTGAGGTTGCACAATAAAGGGACACTCCAACCTCCCTCGACTCAGAATTTGCAAATGATGAGGTCAGAACCACGCGAAGAGGACCCGACTATAAACATAGTGCTCTGAATTGGTATCGCGACAGGAGATGACAAAGGTAAGCAGCCTCAAGAAAGTGCATGGGTTCACAAGGCTTCAACAAAGGAACCTAAATTTGATTTGGAGCGTGCGAAGGAGACATTATTTGATTTGGAGAGTGTGAAGGAGCTTCACAGAGGCTTCCACTTCAAGTATTAAGGATCAACTAGAACCAGGGATGGATCCTTCAATGCTCACTACCTTTCTCGAGACATGCATGAAACTACTGCGCAACAGCAAAGTGGTGAAGTGACTACAGGAACTTATCACTAGGTGTGTTGGGTCGGGAGAACCGCACGTAGCCCGGAAACTTGGAAAGCATGCATTGCGAATAGGAAGGGAAATGAAATTGATTGTGCAAATCAGGGATTATGAAATGGATCAAGTAATTCTGGATATAGGATCAGACGCGAATGTACTACAAAAGCAGACATGGGAGTGTATGGGTAGGCCTGGGTTGCAATGGTCCCCTATCCAATTATGAATGGCGAACCAGTAAAAGATCCTACCGATGGGAATATTGTAGGGAATAATGGTAGGCATCGAAGGTGTGAGCGCACTTGTAGATTTTGAGGTGATAGAAATTGTAGATGACAGTAATCCCTATCATGCACTACTGGGAATAGATTGGGCCATTGATATGAACGGAGTCATAAATCTGAAGAAGCGCAAAATGATTTTTGAGGAAAAGTCACTGCGCATAGTGGTACCTTTAGAGTCTACGAAAGGATCACGCTACATGGAGCCAGTGCGTGACGACAAAAGCGATGATGAGCTAGACTGTATCTACAAGATAACCACTTTGGAATAGGATTGGGTGAATCCAACAGCAGATGGTAGAATTTCGTGGGAGTACGAAAGCTCCTACACTTTAGATTCGAACGAGAAAACAGAACAATGGTAGAACTGGTTACACAAGGTAAACAAACTTAATTGCAACATGATGGTAAGATCACTACACTGCGTGACAACTGAGGAAATAAATTTGCCTATGTATGATGGGTTAACAATGGTTGATGAATTCCTAAATGAGTTTGAAAGTGAAGTGCCAGAATAGCAGCGTTTTGATGTCTGAAATGGGTATTGTGCGCTATGCCCGCAAGGTGGTGGGGTATGCATCAGAGAAGCTTTAAGGATTGGTGTGGATGCAGAAGGATGATACACCTACGATTTGGGAAACCGCAAATGCAGCTAGTAGACAAGTATAATGGACACAATGATCCACATACACACCTCATGAAATGGACCAAGGTCTATGGGGAAGAGCCACAGCCTGAATGGGTGCATTTGTTTTGTCATACTCTGGATGTTATACCCATGAATTGGTATATTGAGACAGAGCTCTTCCATGGCATGAGCGAATGGGATATCTTGTGTGAAGGATTCCTACTAACCTTCACGTTTGAAGATCGTTGGTCGGATACTGTTGATGATGCGCTACAAGCAGTAAAAGCATCTATCTTCAAAATACCCCAGGAGCCAATGGAAGTGCTCCAGCCAGAATGGGCGACATAGCTAAGTTGCACGCTGGAGTGTTACAATGTAAATGTTGAGGAGGAGGATGAAGACCCATGAAATATTAGCATTCCAGAAACGGAAGGCTTTTGCGAGGTTCGAGGACCATTGACTGAGGATCCTGACACCACTGTGCCACTAAAAACGAAGTAGGTAAACATTGGAACGAAGGCAGAACCAAAGTATGCAATGCTTGGAGGCTATTCGGATGATGCCACGATGGATAAGGTCATTGAGTTACTCCGTGAATACCAAGACTTGTTCCCAACCAAAATTATGGATTTAAAAGGGGTCATTGGTGACTTAGGGATGATGAAGATCACCCTTAAACTCGACATGAAGCTGGTGAAGCAGAGGCCTTACCACTTGAATCCGAAATATAAGGAAAATGTCCACGAAGAATTAGACAAATGCTCGCAGCCATAATTATTGAGCCAATGGAAGAATCCGACTGGGTGAGACCTATGGTAGTATAGGAGAAGAAGCAGAAGGGTGAAATAAGAATATGCATGGACCTTAGGAAGCTGAATGACACTTGTGTACAAGACCCATTCCCAACACCATTCACAGATGAAGTTTTTGAAAATGTTGGTAGCCAGGAAGCATACTCGTTCACGGATGGGTTCTGAGGGTACCATCAGATCAAGATTGCGCTAGAAGACAGGAGAAAACTGACCTTTGCAACAGAATGGGGCTACTTTCAGTACACCGTTATGCCATTTGGATTGAAGAACGTGCCAGCCATATTTTCATGCATCGTTGTTGCTACATTCAAAGAATACATCCACAAGTTCTTGGAGGTTTATCTGGATGATTGGACTGTCTTCGGATTAGTTAAGCACCATATAGTAAGCTTACAATTGATGTTGGATACTTGCCGACGACACCATATTGCACTGAACCTTAAGAAGTGCACATTCCTCGTTCCATTTGGAAACTTGTTGGAACATGTGGTCTACAAACAAGGACTGATGGTGGACCCTGTGAAGATTGTCGTTATTCTAAATTTGGAAGCACTGTGAACTGTTAAACAGTTGCATGCTACCTTGGGACACACTAGATACTACAGAAAGTTTATCAAGAGATATGCTCAAATCACCAAGCCGATGGAAAAACTATTGAAAAAGGATGTTACATTTTGTTGTAATGGCGATTGCATGAAAATTTTGGATGTCTTGAAGAGGAAATTGGCCTCCACTCCAATCCTAGTCTTTCCAAAGTGGGATGTGGAGTTTCATGTCCATGTTGATGCATCGTGTATCGCGCTGGGAGCAGTGCTCACACAGGAGGGTGGGGAAGGCTTGGATCACCCTATCGTGTTTGCAAGTTGGAGGTTGTCCAAAGTAGAGAATAACTATTCCACCACCGAGCGCAAGGGGTTGGTGGTGGTGTACAAGCTCCAAAAATACCAACACTATTTGCTTGGAGGACATTTCAAGATGTATATCGATCATTATGTGTTGAAATACTTGGTCAATAAGCCTGTGTTGGGGGAGCGCATATGTAGCTGGCTCTTATTGTTCCAAGAATATGATTTTGAGGTCGTACTAAAGTTGGGATGCCTGAATGCAGGACCAGATCATTTATCACGCATTGAGACAGGCAAGGAACCTACTAATCTGGAGGAAGGATTACCAGATGCACAGCTCTTTGCAGTGCGCGTTGCGGATGAGCACTTCAAAGATATAATCCATTTTTTGACTACAAATACTACACCAAAGGAATACTCCATCCAACAGAAGAAGCAATTCATGGTGCGCATGGTGGATTTTTCTGCCATCGCGGGGCACCTATACAAAATGGGAAATAATGAGATATTAGAAGGATACGTACCTGAATTCAAACGAAGTCAGATCGTCATGAAAGCACCTGGGGGCTTTGCAGGAGGACACTATGCAAGACAAGCAACTGCACAAAAGATTATTTGCGCAGGCCTATGGTGGCCAACCCTGCACCAGGATTTGAAAGCACATTGTAAGGCCTGCGATATATGTCAAAGGACTGGAAAACCATCGTGGAGAGACGAGATGTTGTTAAATCCACAAATGACACTGCACTCATTCGAAAAATGGGCAATTGACTTTGTGGGACTGATCAAACCTCAAGGAAAGACAGGTGTGTGCTACATCATCAACGCGACGGAGTACCTGACACGATGCACGGAAACGCAGCCAGTCAAAGACTGCACAGCCACTACAACTATGAAGTTTTTGTTCGAAAATGTGTTGACCCAATATGGTTATCCAAAAGTCATAATGAGTGATCGCACAACACATTTCTTGAAAGAAACCATCAGTGGGCTCACTGTCACACGAAATCAGTCGATCTTGCGGACAAGATAGACCTTCCTAGAATCTAATGAAGACCTAATGACAAACAAACCAACCAAACACTATCTTTCTCTAAATGCGCTTTATAAGTAATGGGAAACAAGTGTGTGTAAGAGCCTACCTCATGTCCAACGCAAGTTCGGAGATGCCTTCGCTTCTTTGATCCAAGTAAGTTCCTTTATCGCAAACCTGCAAGCACAAACAAGGCAAACAATTAAATAACACCTGAATATCCAATATTATAAAACATATTTAACATGAAAGTCAAGGAATCCATGACACAAATAGCATAAGATACTTGTTGAGAAAAACGAGCTTGATTGTATTAATTCAAAAGAAAAGAACCTTACAACCTTTGCCTTGACGCTGTACAAGATCCTTCCAGGGTCCAACAAGAAGTTTCCTCTACTTTGACAAGCTTCACTCACTCCCTAATGGGGCCAAAAAGGTATGTGATCTCTCCTCTTAAGCTCAAATAGGAATTCTTGATTTCACTAGCATTTACCCTCAAAAGTTCAGCTTCTAACCTCCCTGGCCACTGACCCAATGCCTCAATTTATAGTGCAATGCAGATCAGTTACCAGCTCCTCCTTCAAAGGGATAGAGTCCTCCTTCAAAGGGATATCTCCTCTCAACAAGGGATTAGTTCCTCCTTGTATGGGATGCATGAACCACTTGGAGCGAACAATCCACGTAACAAATCCTTCTAGAAAACTCTAGAATCAACCCAAGATGAGTTTTTAAAGATAAAAATTGCGCCTTTTGACTTTTACAGGGGTACACACCCTCCCCTTTTTATACAGAGCGTATAAGCATGTAGATATCTTGAACAAAAGGTGCAGGCCCGCAGGAAAAGCTAAGAGAAAGTGCGGAACCAGAGTTATATTTATTTTATGATGTCTTTCTCTCTTTTCTCAATCTTGTTTTGAAGAGTTGAGGTTTAAGACTTGCTTAGGAAGTTGGTATAGGTGATGATAGGCCTACACCGACTGCAAATAATCAAGGTGACGATATTTTTGTGTAACAGATTGCCCCCTAAAGTGCGAAGTCTGTAGTATATGAGGATTTTTTTTTTTTCATATAGGAAGAGTGAAGTGCTTTATCATTTCAAAGATCATCTTGTGGAGAGCCTGGTTGGAACCTGTAAACACATTCAATGCAAAATATATATATGAGATCATATCATCACTGAGGTAGGCATTCCCATACTCAGATAAAAACTGACTAAGAGATTGAAAACTTGACTAGAAGACTAACTGACTAGGAGACTAACTATTGCTCTGATATAGGAATGATCTCGTAACACATCATAAGTACAGACACATGTGGACACAGTATGGATGCAGCCATCTGTTTATGAATAGTCCATAATATAATGAATACAAAATTCCTCGCAACCTGGATGGTAGAAACTAGATCCAGGGTCTTCATTTCTACATCCCGAAACAGTACGATTCTATCCATGCTATTGAATGTGTCGAAGTCGAACATGGTAGAAACCGCTTGATTACAAGTCAATGATGTAAACTGTTAACAAGCGTGAGAGAAACCACCAATAATGACAATGGCTCTCAAAGTACTCAGTACAATCCATGAGATGTGATAAGATGTGTTGATGTCGAACATGTCATGGAATCCTTTGATTGAAAGTCAATGATGTAAATTGTCGTCAAAGGCGAGAAACCTGCCATTGAGGCATGCAGATCTCAAGGTACTAACGATTCCTAGATCATCTTTCTAGATAATGAGCTGAAGTCGATAGAAAGCGATCCGTTGCAGGCAAACCCACAACACTAAATCATAGATCAAGTTGAAGAAATTTAGTTGCAAGGACTGACTCAAAGATGGTCAAGATGGATGACAGACATTTTGCAGATGAATGGCTTATTTTCACTGAGCTCTTGAACACATAACGACACGACAGATGGTTTGGTGATGATTGACCCAAAGTTAATACCCAAACACCGGTTGAATACTTTCAATATGGTTTGATCAAATGTTAGGTAAAGGATTTCCCAACCCAGGTGATTGAAAGTGTCGTGTTCAAGAGTGGTTATAAAGTATGACAAACAGGCTCATTTTTCTCTCTTTTCCCCCACCATTTCTGGCAAGTACCTCTTTATTTTTTAAAAGCTTGAAGAGGATAACATATGCTTGATTATAAGCTCACCCTTTGGGTGAGTCCAACTTAGTTTAAATGTGAACCCTAAGAAGGAGTGGTTCGTTCCTGTTTGTAATGGAACAGGTACTTTACTGTCAAAATTTAACGAGTCCAGTATAGGAGAAACTCAACGTTTTTCATTTTTAGAGAGTCTGAAAAAACTAAAGAAGACTCCAGGGTTGACGTTTTCGTAAATTTGTGTCTCCCAAGCCCAAAAAAGTATAAAATAATACTTGAGAGAACCGCTTGATCTTTTACGACCAAGGAGTACTTTTCGTTTTAGTGTCTTTGATCCCAAAAAGTAAAAAAGCAACCAACGACACGTCGTTTTATAACCAATATAGAATTTGAAACGACAAAAATCCGGCAATCTTTTTATGTTTTTACGATCAAAAAAGAGTTGTAAACAGACCGTCTTTTAATTCCATTTTAACGAGCTTAAAAGAAAAACTCAGCAATATTTTCATGTTTTAGGAGTCAGAAAAGAGCTTAAAGGTGACTCTAGCTGAAAATGATAGATTTCTCCTGAATAATCTTGTTATCTTGCACAAAAACACAAACATTACTCATACCTTCTTGAAAGAGATAAAAATGTCGCAAGAATACCTTTTAAAGTGAAACATAAACAAATTTGCAATTTATTTACTCAAAAAACTTATAAAAAGGAGCTTTTACAATTCATTTTTACCATTTGTGATTTGGGTGAGAAAATAATGCTTTTGCCTTAAAACCTCCCGAGAAGATTGCGGAAAATCCAACCGTCAGAATCAAACATCGTCTTCACCAAGTAATCCACATCATCCTCCTCTTCATTTTCAACCGTTTAATTTTTCAATTTAGTCCTTTATTTCATTTTTAGGAGGGTTTTTAGGCAAAAAACCCGCGCTCAGGGTACCCAGTCCACCACTGTGAACCTGCGGACCCCGACTTTTTCTCCATTGGGAAAAAGCTCGGGGTCCGCACCTTCCATGTAGACAAAGTGCGGTCCCACGCAGTGTGTCTAAAGGCAGGGTGCGCACCCCGCCACAAGGGTTTCAAACCAAAAATCCTCAAAAATGGACCAACAAAAACTTTTCTAGCATGCTAAATAATCTTTTGGCTTGATGTAGGGAGTACACCATGCTAGATTGGAGAGAACAAGAGCACGAGGACATGGATGCAGCGCATGGAATCATCAACCTTCACTTGATGCATTGAGGGCATGCGACTATACAAATACTGGGCCATTCCTGGCATGAGGGCTCAGGTGGACTTCTTACAGTGGATGGTTGACAGTGGAGCGTCCAGGACCAGTGCTTCTTGATTGGCGGCCACCAGCTCGAGATCGAGCCAACAAACATATACTTCTTGACCGGTTTGCCTAAGAGAGGCACTGACTTGACCCTATTTGGGACTAGGGCAGGTGGCCAGTCCGTCGATAGCCTCCGACTAGAGTACTGCAACAGCCAAACTAGAGACAAAGGGATAGACATAAAGACCATATCCCGTCCTGAGCTGAAAGTGATTGCATTCACTATTACGAGACTTTGCGGAGCTACCGCATTACACATTGCCACCGGATCCCAGATGCGGATGGCAGTCGACTGCTTTCAGGGCACCATCTTCAACTGGTGCCATGCTGTGTTGGCCAACGTAAAGGGCCAATTGACCAGGGCCAAGAACGGACAACGAAAGAATTTTAGATATGGGGATATAGTCATCAGCTTTGGCCTGGAGAGGATTCCAATGCTCATCTGCAACACCTCACAGTTGGACCCGAGCATCCCCGAGAGCCCAAACTGATGCGATGGGTTGCAGTCACGGCCCGTCATCCTGACGAGGGAACCGAAGTCATCCAGTTCAAACCTGAGTACTTCCAATGGTTGGAAAACCAAGTCTTTTCTATCCAGGATTTCCCATATACTGGGATTAATTTTCGTGGAGACCCAGACATGGCTCTTCCTCCAGGAGAGCAGTGGGACGACTCAAGTAATCATTTTCAACATTTCCTAATGTTAATTTTAATTTATTTTTATATCGTCTCAAAACTGATAGTAATAATTTCAAATGCAGATGTGGGTCCACAGCGACCAGCCACTCTCCGGCCTTTCGAGAGAAAACAACCACTTGCACCAGCTCCAGCCCCACAGGACGAATCAGCAGAGACCTTGGCCGAGCTGGAGAGCCACCTAGAGCGCCTGACAGGAGACATTCCTGAGACAACATAGAAGACATCCCTCGTCGACTTCAGCGCTATGTGATTGGAGTCCCAGGACCTTTTAGGACGTTCCGTTGTAAGGTGGCCCATGCAGTGGTTTCGTATCGAGATCATCACCAGTGATGGGATGATCGCTTATGTAGTCACACATGACATTTTGCTTTTTGTACCTATCATTTTTGCCGATCATAAGGTGTTTTTCAACCTATGATCGAGGACGATATATTTTTGACACACTCCTATATATATGATATCATTATTACTAGCTTGTCTTGTTAAACATGTTATGGAATACTTTTAAATTTACTTGTATGATTATCACACATGTCTACTTAACACTAGAGAAGAAATTACATCTGCTAATGTATTTAAAGATCTTGGAATATGCTGATATTAAATATAATCAAATTCACGTTCCAAGAGACGCACTCTCAAAAATAATCTTAACAAAACTGGATTTCTAATGGCGTATACTCTATTAAGCTGTAATACAACGAGTTCAGAATCCAACCTCACTATCAAACTCTGAATCCCAAATGAAATAGATTCAGATAATAACTCCACCACTGCACTATACTCTGCAATGTTGTTCGCTATTTGACCAAGGCTCACCCCATGCATAGATACCAACTCGTCAGAGGGCGAATAAATAACCCAAGCTGCGGAAGAAATATTCCATGTACTACGACAAGCGCCATCAGCGAAACCAATAAATGTTTGAAGAGGCGTCGAAATCTGCGACATCAAACGTAAAACCAAGATAAGAAGGAATAACAACAGAAAACTCAATCTCTAAGCTAAGCACACTTTAATCTAAAACAAACCAGCTAAAAGAAAACTAACCTAACTAAAAAATCTCCACACTCCATTTAAGCATAATACCCCTTCAGGTAAAGACCATTTCTGGGTTTACCTAAAGAGACCCCGTCAAAGTCTACCAATTCATAGGCCCCTTTCGCTAGCTTTCGCTTGACAACAAAGGGACCATGCCACATAGGCACGAATTTTCCAGCGCCTAATTTATCATTTGCTTGATCGTACAAAAGGACTAGATCTCCTTCCGAAAAATTTCAAAGGGTTACATTTCGATCATACTGAACCTTAATACGTTTGCCATGAGATTCGATCGCTAATGCAGCATCACGGTGATTCTCATCTAGCTTAGCTAAGTATAATAAACGTCTTGCCCCTTCAGAAGTAGCTGGAAGTAACTCGATGGCCATTCGCAATGACGGGATTTCGCACTCAATAGGTAACACATCTTCCAAACCATAAACTAGTTGGAAAGGAGTGAACCCTGTTGATCTTTTGACTGAGGTTCAGTACGCCCACAACGCTGAAAATAACATGTTATGCCAATTCGACCGATGAATCCCAATGATTCATCGGATCATGATGACTAGAAATTTGTTGATGGCTTCAACGAGGCCATTAGCTTGTGGATAATAAGGAGTTGAACTGTCGTGACGCAAGCCAAGCTAGTCTGTAAGTTATTTCATCATAAAGTTTCAAAAATGACACCCATGTTCAGTGATAATCACTTGTGGAACACCAAACCTAGAAATTATATGATTGAATACGAAAATTGCAGTTGTTTTGCTGTCTGCCTCAAATGTAAGCATCGCCTCGGCCCACTTAGTAAAATAATCTACCGCAAGGATAATATATGCATGCCCCTGGCCAAGTGAGGGTTACATGTAATAAAATCGATACCCCATTTGGAAAAAGGACCAACGACAATTATAGGGTGAAGAGGAGCAGGTGGAGTGCACATCTTTTGATCAAAAATTTGACAATTGTGGCATTTTCGGACCGCAGTAATACAATCTTTAAACAAAAACGACCAGAAATTGCCAGCGCGCAATATCTTTTGGGCAGTGGCATACCCAGACATATGACTGCCACACGCTCCATAGTGACAATCATTTAAGACCCTTTCAGCTTCATCATGAGTCAAACAACGTCGGAAAATAGAGTCCGTGCCATGACGATAAAGAGTATCTCCAATAATTTTGAATTGTTGGGATTGGAATCGGATTTTCTGACGGTCGGATCGTGAAAGATCGGGCTGAAAGGTTTGGGTTTGGAGATAAGTGATGATATCTCCATACCATGGATCTAAAGTGCTGATTAGAAACAAGGATTCGTCCGCAGTGGGCTCCTCCGCCACAGTTTCTGTATCAACGCGCGGAAAGTCACACATAAGTTCCGCAAAAGCTAAAGATTTCTTTGACTTGGACTTTTCAAATTCTAAGTCAAATTCCTGCAAGATGACAATCCATTTGGAGTACTTTCCCCCCAACAACTTCTTGGTCAAAATATAGATCATAGGGTTGCAATCAGAAATGACCGTAGTTTTGCGTAATAAAATGTAATGACAAAAATGTTGGACAGCTTGAACAGCTGCCAATGCCAATTTCTCCAAATGTGAGTATTTTAGCTCAGTTGGATTTAAAGTTCGACTAAGGTAATATATCACATGTTCCGAACCGAATTCATCTTCCTGAACTAGCACCATTCCAATCGTGGAATAGGAAGCGGCGAGATACAAGAAGTAGTCCTGGTTGTAATTGGGAGGATGCAATAGCGGTGCATGGGTCAACACATGTTTTAACGCATCGAAAGATTTCTCAGCTATCTCATCCCAAAAGAATGAAGTATTTTGTTTCAACAACCAGGTAAAACCCTTCGTGATCTCGGCGTAGTTAGGGATAAATCGACATAAAAAGTTTGCTTTCCCTTGCAAACTTTGGAGTTGGCGAAGACTTGAAGGAGGAGGCAATTTGATGATAGCTTCGACCTTCGAAGAATCTACGCGAATGCCGACTTTCGAAACTACAAATCCCAGCAATCGACCCGTTTCAATGCAAAACACACACTTGTGGGGATTCAATCGAATTCGATAATGCCTACACCTCATGAAGATTGCTTGTAAATGGACGAGGTGATCAGCTCGATGTAAGGAATGAGCAGGCAAGTCATTGAGTTAGGGTTGCACAATGTCTTTTATATCATGAAAAACGTAAGACATAGCCCGTTGAAAAGTTGTGCCGGCGTTCTTCAGGCCAAAAGGTAATTTTCAATAAGAAAATGTCCCCCATGGACAAATGAATTCCGTTTTTGGTTGATCGGCAGGCAGAATATTGATTTGCTTGTATCCGGAAAAGCCATCCATAAAGGAGAAAATTTCACTGCCAGCACAATCATAAATAATTTGATCGATATAGGGAGTAGGGTAATTTTCCTTTGGACATGCTCGATTAATGTCCCTATAGTCGATACATATTCTTATTGTCCCTTGCTTTCTATTCACGGGAACAATATTCGATACCCAATCCGTTAACGGGATTGGAAAAATGAAACCTGCTTTTAATAATTTTTCAACTTTTGCTTTAATGCAGCAAATTTTCTTGGGTGAATCTAACACAAACGTTTCCGAACGGGTTTAGCGTCCGGGTAGGTTTTAATTTCATGAAATACAATTGCTGGGTCAATTCCTGGCATTTCCTCATAGGACCAGGCAAAAACGTCGTGGAATTCTTGAAATAGGGCCTTGTATGTTTTAATTTCATCGTCTGTACAAGAGGCACCTATATGAACGTTTTCAACAATTCCGGGCTTAACTGAAATGTCAAGGGGAATAGTTCTATAAATGTTTCCCAAATTTAATTCGGAATCAGGATGTTTCATTGGGTTTTGGGCATCCTTAACATATTCAGTTGTAAAGAATGATGAAAAATCATTTTCAAAATGATCGCTTTCGGGTAAAAACGAAGATTTGTGATGTAGATCTTTCCATGGTAACTCATCGACACATAGGATTTCACGATTTTGCTCATCTGATTGAACAATTTTGGAAAACGTTCTTAATCCTGAGTTTGATGTTGAAAAAGAATCTTCATGGACTTCGTTCATTAAGTCGATTTGGGTTGATGTTGGGTCAGAAAACGACTGCATGGTCTGATATGCAAATTCATACGGACTCAAAGGCGTAAGAGTACCAAATGAGTCTATCTCAGCTTCAGAAGGTATGATCCAAGGATCATCATTAACAATGGTTCCTGATGAAATCATATGAATGGTTGCAGTAGAAGATGATGCGTTGATAGGAGGG
>APFE031295281.1:0-10524 GCA_000404065.3 Pinus taeda
CCCATTCTGTTGTGGGTTATGAGGTGCCGTCAATTCCTGTTTAATTCCTTCTGCAGCACAAAAGTATTTAAATTGTTGGGAAACATACTCTACACCATTGTCGATACATAATGTTTTTACTTTCCTTCCAGATTCTTTCTCTTCCAAGGATTTAAACTCACAAAACCTCAAGAAGGTCTGATCCTTCTTTTGCATAAAGTAGATCCAACATCTATGAGAAAAATCATCAACAAAAATAACATAGTACCTTTTCTTAGTGGTGGAGGTTGTAGAGAATGGTCCACATACATCTGAGTGAACTCGCTCCAGGATTTCTCCAGCTCTACTATCCCGATCTTGAAAGGAAGCTTTTGCATACTTACCCAGGGTGCATCCTTTACATGTATTTGTTTGCTCCAGTTTTCCCTTGGGTAAGCCGGTAGAAATTTGCTGCATGATCTTCAAGGCTCCATGATGCAAGTGGCCTAGTCTTCTATGCCATAGCTCGCCAACATCTTGGCTTTGCACCACCTCTGCTTTGGAACTCAGTGCAACATAGTCATCTACCTCTAGCTTGTAGAGATTCTTTACTCAAATCCCAATTCGCTTGGTCTGTCCGGTGCTGATATGCCTTAGGAAAAATTTTCCTTTACTAAAGACTACATCAGAGCCTTTATCTTCTAGCATAGTAACAGACACAAGATTCTTTTTCAAACTCGCTACATACTTAACAGCAGATAGGGTGAGAGGAGCACTGTGCTCCCTATGAAACACAACTGTACCTTCACCTAAGACATAGTACTTTCTATCATCGCCCATCTCGATCCGCATTTGGAGATCCTTCTCCTCCACTGTATTGAAAAGATTATTGTCAACCGACATGTGAAAAGAAGCTCCACTATCCAGGTACCTAACACATCCCACCATGGATGAAACCATGCATGTGATAAGTGAGAAATCCAAATCAAACTGTGAGGCTAATGCATCGCCATCGGGTCCCTCGGAGGAACCCTTCTTGGATTTCTTTTGTGGACAATTCATTGCATAATGGCCCATTTCATGACAGTGAAAGCATCGCACTTTCGACTTGTCAACCTTCTTCCCACCATGAGAAGATTTGGATTGGGATGCCTTCCCTTTCCCTTTCTTAGCTTTACTCGCTAAAGCTATATTTTCTTCATCATCTTGTTTTAATGAAGATCCATCCTTGGTGCTTCGCCTTATCTCCTTCTGCATCAGATCTGACCAAAGTCATTCCCAATCTGGTAGTTTTTCTCTTCCATTAACCGAGTCCTGGTAGCTAAGCCAGCTCTTAGGAAGATCGAGGAGTGCAAGACTCACCATGTCATCATCAGTAGTCACGATACCTATGCTTCCAAGCTCATCCTTGCAGGTGGTGATATTTTTCAGGAACGTAGAGATTGTGTCGCCCTTTTCACACTTGACCTTTTGAAGTTTATCTTTCAGCGCCAACTTCCTCTGATCGCTACTATTCTAATAAAGATGTTTCAATGTTTTCCACATTGAAAGTGGAGTCTCTTTCCCATGGAGGCTTGAGACAATGTGATCTTGAACTCCCTCCATGAAGATTCTCCTTGCTCTAGCCACACACCTTTTCCATTCCGCCAGTTGAGTAGCATCAGTCAGCTTTTAGAATTCTTGATCAATGAAGTCCTTTAGACCGTTAACTTCTAATACTACCTCCATGCGATCCTTCCAGGCTATATAATTCAAACTACCATCAAGGGCATATTTGAGTCTTAAACCACTGAACGCCATAGGTGAATAAATGTGATAAGAACTCAATTCAATATTCAGAAACCAAACTTCGAACTTCTCTTGCTTGTATATTGTTCTTCCTTGATCACCTTTGCTCTGATACCATGTAGATTTTCCCACTTTAGATCACCTAGTATTGCAATGTACTAAAGAAAAACACTTGATCTACTTCTACAAGTAATTTAGCGGAATCTTAATCAAACATGAGCAACATCAACCAAGAAAAGATATAACTGAGAATGAAAAGTAATCAACCATAACATAGAAGACATAACACTCGAGAAAGCACGAGCCTAAAACCCCAACTCTGTATTATCATGCAAGTGGAAATCTTGTTAAGTTACAAAAAGAATCATCTCTCAAGCTATCCTGCTCTCTCTGCAATCAAACAATATAGCTCACAGACTCAATAAACATAAAATATATCTTCCACAAGCCCTCCAAGCCTCCTATTTCCTTGCGTAGTTTTGATTGGGGTCAAATGATATCACATGTGTGAATTGGCCTCATCACACTCACTGTAACCTCGGATCCAACTGTGCAATCCTTAAGGAATAATATTCCTTTTGCATGCAAGGAATATTCACAATGGAATATTCTTGCAACTGATAGTACATTGTCCCTCCATCTGATCTCAACTGGGTCTCTAACTGAGCTGACATGCATGAGTTATCCATGAGTGAATACTCAGTTATTTGAAATACAGTAGTTACATGCATGCAAGCATTAACTAACTGAACTCTCATTAATTTAACAAACTGTTAAATTAATCTAACTGGACTTGACTCAGTTAACTGAGCCAACTAATTACAACTCACTCTTATCTCTTTAACTGATGGATAAATCCCTCAATCAAAGGAGAAAATTTTGTATGTACTCACATAAACTTCATGTTCATAATTCCTTAACTAATTAACTCAAGATGAATTAATTAATCAATTTGCAAACAACTGTTAACATCAAATTCGAATTTTACTTCCTGTGTTTAGTCCAGGGACTGACTAAAATAAGAAGGGATCCCGAAATGCTATTTTTAGAAAGGCCATTTTTAGCACTTTCACAATGGATGAACTGCTAAGATCCACAATGGCTGAACTTCTATTTATAGCCTGGCTATTTATAGCAGTGCTATTTTTAGAATTTTCTATTTTTAGCATTTCTTGTTGCACTTTTCAACAATGAAAACCTCTTGAGGTAGCACAAGATTATTGAAAAATAGAATAAAAAATATTTGGGTGAAAACCTCTTTTGAGGCACCCAGGGTAGGAAACAAGGATGAAAACCTCCTTCGAGGCAGCCTAGTTGTCCTTCAAAAAAAAAAAGAAAAAAAAAACCATACAAAAATAACAATTCTATTTTGCAGGTTTGTAACAAGATGATGAGCATAAGATACAGAGGATAGAAGGCCCTACAACAAACTATGTTTTCCTTCATCCATCTTGTCTCCTCCATAATCCCCATGTTCTTCCATCCATACTCAACTCTAGATTCCAACTCCAAGAAATTATGTGTTTTCTATAGGATTCCCTCTAATACTACAGGAGTTTCCTATAGGTATTACAGGAGGTGTTGAAAAAGTATAGGTGTTGGCTTGAGGAGGCCTGACCCAGGTTCAACGTTAGTTAGCCAAATAAATCCCTACATTACTAGCACTTTCGGCATTAGCCCGCAGAGTGCGGACTGAAGTCTCACCCGAGGCAGTATGGGGAGATGCTGGAGCCAAGTTTCCACAACCTTGAGATGGTTGTGATGTCGGTTTATTCCAAATATACCTGCCTTCGCACAGGTTTCTTATCCCTCTTTTCTACCATTCAGTACCTTCGCGAAATGTTACAATCGACTTCTGTGTAGCCCTAACCAGGCGTTGAAGTCCTTTGACGCTGCTAGGGCAGCGAATTACGATATCTCCCAAACTGGGAAAATTATCTTACTTATCTTATTAACAGATCTTAGTTAGCTTCACGTAAACAAATGTTCTTACGTGCATTCACTTAACCAACACATTTACAGAATCGACTTGCGCTGCACACTCAGCTGCGAACTACTAGGCCTCTGCACACTTAGCTGTAGAGCCTCTACCTACGCTACGATCTAGGACTTAGACTTCTACTTCAGAGCTATCTCTCATACATGTTTAATCTTCATTACTTCCATTCGTTTCCTTAAACTACTTAGAGCTTAGCTCTATTTATAAAATCCCATGGTCCGCAGACCATGGGTAGATCTTTTACAACTGACTTTACATTATCAAAATAAGGGCGAATAACCCTGACTCTTTAACATCTACGTGCTCCATGACCACAAAATGCGGAGTCTTTACATTTGGATTACAAAATTAGACCAAAATATGGGATTTTAGCCCTAAACCTGCCCTTGGGGGATCCCGCGCCCAACAGGCCCCCAGCATAGACATTGTGACTCACCCTCGAGTCACTCAACATGTGCAGAGATATTAGCACTAAGTCCTCCCAGCTCTGTTTGGATCACTGCAACTTCGGCAGCACACTGAGCGACCACCTGCTGGAATTCTTCCACGCGCTATTTGATGACTGTTTTTGCTGAACTGCTGCCTTGAATCTTCTGCTAAGTTTCTTGCAGTTACATGAGCTTTCCTTCAATGGAGGCTATAATTGTATAAGCCTTGTCTATCCATGGCTGTAGGCGTGTGATCCAGGTGGCTCCATAGAGACATACAGGACAAATATGGCTCAAAAATCAAAGTGTTTGAATTATGTCCGAACTAGGACCAAATCAAAGCCTCGTCATCTTGATCGTGGTGGTGTGAACGATTTGTCAAATCGAGCTCGTATGCGAAAGATATAACTCTTCAAAGTTTGATATGATAGGAGAAAGTGGGGCCCACAGTGTTCCACATGGCATCCCAGTAACCAAGTGGGATCCACATGGCAGCCCATCATCCATTGAGACTTGGAATTCTTTCATTTGTCTCCTAAACTAGTATAAGAGACAAAATTATGGAAAATGGTTATTCATTTTAATATATAGTTATTAATATAACTATATAAAAGCAATAACCCCTTTTAAATCGCAAAAATCGCATCATATATGGTTTTGGGATCGGCGGAAATAACCCCCGCCGAACCCTTTAAAACCATCGTATATATGTTTAAGGCTGACAGGCCATAACCCTCACTGGACTTATTGTAAATGGCAACAATGATAGGGGATCGATATCAACGGCAATACCCTCCACTGAACCCTCCTCCATATATCCCGCATATATATTGTGCCATATATATATATATATATTGTATTAAGGGGCGGGTGTGGGCCATCAATGGTGGACCTAGCCCAAACCCCAACGGCCCAACCACATTTAATATCGCCGATACATACACAGTGCCGACCGCCAATTATTGTGCCGATAAAATATCGCTGATATTATATCGGTGAAACCTCAATAAAAGCGTCGATAAAAAATCCACACCAATCGCTGATTTTGATACATCGCTGATAATGATATTGGCGGAACCCATGATATCTCGCTGGTTTAATCGACGTCGATCCCTACCGATCACCGATTGCGATTAATGCACGTCGATATATGTATAAATATATATGTTGATATATGTGTTAAGTGCGGGGTTTAAGGGGCAGGCCACCCAAAGTGCACCCGACCCCTATTTTAAACACATTCATGGTTTAAAAGGTTTTATATGCAGAGAAGGTAGGATTTGATCCCCCGACCTCTCCTTAACCATAAGCTGCTTTTAGCCAGTACACCAACTACTTACCTTGGTGAATCCGCCCAAGGTTTTCCTATTAAATCAATCGTTTTTAGCTCTGCACAAAGTTTGAGGAGGAGAGAGACTGCAAGCATGGATTTCGAGGTAGAAGGCAGTTAACTAATATTTTAACGCAGGAACCATGAATTTTGTAGGAGGGCAAAATTTTCACTTTGTAAGATTTTGACAAATTTTATATGGTTTTTACACCTCTGATTGCCACGAACACAATGGTGTTGTTTGTTTCTTCATTAGAGGTCTTCATTTTTTAGTCATTTCCAGAATGCACATGGAACCATGATTTAGTCAAAAACATGGAGTGGAACCATGAGCCATGAAATTTTTCCAAGGAGGTAAAATTTTGACATTTCAGAATATAGTCAAGTTTATACTTGTTTTTCATAGTTTTCCACAGGGATCACAATTGTGAGATCAGATTCACCATCTGAGTTGTAAATTTACACTCCATCCATGGAACAGAGCCTTTGAGGAATCCCAGGGGAATCTAAAAGATTCCTTGAGCCCAAAATTCTCAACTTCTCAGAATTCGGATTTTGGAAAGTTGATTCAGCACTACTCAATGCCACAAATCTAATGGTGTCTTCAAATTTCTTATTCTCTCATTTCTTCTTCTAGTCACTTTTCTAAGTGCTAGTGCAGATGTCCACATTCTTGTGCGAGCAACCATCTTCATACAATCGATGCCATGAGATCAATGGTCTGAGCAGCTTCAGTAGTGAGACATCCACTTCTTTAGTTGGCCCTTGGTTGTGAGGTATATGATGTGTTCATGTACTTCTTCTTTCTGCATTATGTTGCACAGATCCTTGATTGATGTTGATGCAAGTTCTTCTTTATTACATGTTGTTATGATACCTTACTTGATTTAATGTGGAATATTTAATGTGATGTACTTGTTGTCATAACTCATCATGTTATGCTTTGAGATCCCTTGTTGTATGTCATTGGGATACTCTTGTTGTCATCATGCATGTGTTTTTCTTTGACATCCCATTTGTGCCATGTTGGAGGGATGCTCACCATGCATGTTTTTGTGTCATATTGATAGGAGTCTTTTAATTGAGAATTCCAGTAGTGGAATATCTCTTAGAGCCACTCCTACATGATGAAATGTTTCCTTGTATGATCGAGACATCATCTCTATGTACATCACCTTTATTGACAACACTTAATGCAGCAGCCTACACCATCTTGACACCGGGGCCTGGAGACGTAGTCCCTCTTAGATGAACTTCGTTATCAATGCTTATGTTTTCATGTGTTGATGATCGTTATGTTCCTATTCTTTAAAACATGGAGATGTATTCATTCATGTTCTTTAAAATGCAATTTAACACATCACAAAAGTAAAAGGTCTTGGGAGGGTCCTTCTTCACACCCGGACCTAGATCAAGTGGTATGAGAGCAGTGTTTGTGTTGATATGAATTGCAGCGTGAAAAATGATAGAGGATGAAAGAGAAATGTACAAGACCATGATCAACATTTCCAAGATAGTTGAGATCATATATGAAACTCTACAGAAAGAGACAGAGGAAAAGGTGTGGTTACAACTTCAGTTGAAAGCCACAGAAGAGGCCATGAAAGAAATGGAGCAAAACAAACATAATCTTCAAATAGAGAATGATGAATCGAAGATGCATCTACATGAAGAGAAGGAGGAGAAACAAAGTTTGCTACGACAACTGCAAGCAAAGGACGAGACCTTGGAAAAGCTGCAGCGTAACCCATGTGAGGTAAAAAGTAGTTCTACATCTTCATGTATGTTTCCTGATGATGATTTCACTGTGTTTGAAAATTATACCACAGGAATTGGCTCCAAACTGTTAAAGAGAATGGGATATGAAGGCAAAGGCTTGGGCGTTAATAGCCAAGGCATTGTTAATCCCATCAAAGTAGAGGAATTACCTCGTCAGGCAAGACTTGGGTATGTCAAGAAAGAAGTTGGGCAAGGCACTGAGACAGTTAGCAAACCACCAACAACTGATGATGAGCAACCCTCATCAGTTCTTTCCAAATCGAAAGGGAAGGTAGAATATGTTGATTTCCTTTCAGTTTCACCTTCTCATAGTATGATGTTTGTTGGAGATTTGGAGATCCCAACTACAGGGACAAACATGAGGCTCCTTACAAAGACGATGCATGAGGAGAAAGAAGAACTTGGTGTTGATAACTAAGGTATAGCCCAACCTTTGGAGGTGGTCCATGAAAATCGATTTGCAGGCTCGATATACACTAAAGGAGAGTGCTCAAATGTGTCAGAGTCATCTGAGACATCGTCGAGGAAAGAGAATGATGGGAGAACATCCCCATCATCCCATGGCAGTTCCCATTGTAGGGAGAGAGCTGAGGCAAGCTCTCATCGCCATACCAACATCAAAGATAGCAAAGGAAGGTATAATCACTTTTGATCTTCGAATGTTCATTTTGATTAGGATCATGTTGTTAATAATGAACAAAGACTAAGGCATCAGAAAACATGTACTTTTTGTGGTTTACCTAACCATACCTTTTCCAAGTGTTGGAAAATAATGGCAACACTCATGAGGCGTGAAAGACCCTCTCAACAGGATGAAAAGAAACAAGTTAAGTAGATATGGAGGAAGAAATCCTACTGCCGTCATTGTGATAGAAATGGCCATCATAGAGCCATTTGTTGGAATCTCCATACAAAGCAGCGCCTTAAAGGCAAAGCGTCAGTGCGTGAACCGGGAAGAGAAGTTGTTCAACAAGCAAAACCACCTCAAGGAGGTGACCCATTCACATTGATAAGTGAAAAATGGTTTTTTTGAGATGATGTCATTTCATGGTCATTCTTTTGTAATAATTTGTTTCATTTTAAAGTGTAAAAGTGATGATGTGTTTTCCATCACTTGGTCAGCAAGAATAATATTTGGTCATGTTTTGAGTCGTATTTTGAGTTCCATGTTAAAGATCTGAAAGTGATGTTATGTTTCCATCACTTGTTAAAACAATAGTGTCTGGCCTTATGTATGTAAATCATGTGTTGTAGTGATGATGTGTTTTCCATCAATTTTTGAAGTAACCATGAAAGATTGGCCTTGTTGTCATAGCTAGGGTATTAACGTCCATCTTGTTGTAAACTTGACCACCAAGTATGTGTTATAAACTCGTGGCAAGTATGGGACATTTGGGTCTTTGGTTGGTCTTGTCATTCAAAGCATGTAATTTTCAAACAATGTACTATAGGTTGTAGAAGTAGCAGGTGTCGGTTCATCACTTAAGGCTCCAAAGAAAAAGGTGAAGGAGATGGAAGCGAGACCTTTTTAGGACACTTGTGATGCAGACAGGGCACAGATAAAGATGTAGATTATTTTTCATGCTTTTGGAGGACCAAAACCTCCTCAGTGGGGAGGATTGATCTAGGTGGCTCCAGAGAGACACACATGACAAAGATGGCTCAAAAATCAAAATGTTTGAATTATGCCCAAACCAGGACCAGATCAAAGACCTTGTTGTCCCGATCATGGTGGTGTGAACGGTTTGTCAAACTGAGCTCGTATGTGAAAGATAAAGCTCTTCAAAGTTTGACATGATAGGAGAAAGTGGGGCCCATAGTATGCCACATGGCATCCCAGTATGCAAGTGGGACCCACATGGAAGCCCATCAGCCATTGACACTTGGCGTTCTTTCATTTGTTTCCTAAACCTGCATAAGAGAAAAAATTATGGAAAATGGTTATTCATTTTAATATATAGTTATTAATATAACTATATAAAGCAATAACCCCTTTTAAATTGCAAAAATTGCATCATATATGGTTTCGGGATTGGCGGCAATAACCCCCACTGAACCCTTTAAAACCATCGTATATATATTTAAGGTCGACAGGCCATAACCCTCGCTGGCCTTATTGAAAATGGAAACAATGATAAGGGATCGGGATCAACGAAAATAACCTCCGCCGAACCCTCCTCCATATATCCTGATATATATATATATATATATATATATATTTATTATACTATATATAATATATATATATTTAATATATTATATATATATATATATATATATTGTATTAAGGGGTGGTCACAGGCCATCGGTGGTGGACTCGGCCCAAACCCCAACGGTCCAACCACATTTAATATCGCTGATACATACGCAATGCCGACCATAGATTATTGCACTGATAGAATATCGTCGATATGTATATCAGCGAAACCCTGATAAAAGCACTGATAACAACGCCACGCTAATCACTGATTTTGATACATCACAGATAATGATATTGGTAGAACCCCTGATATTGCATCGATTTAATTAGTGTTGATCCCTACTGACTGTCGATTGCGATTAATGCATGCTGATATATGTATAAATATATATGCTGATATATGTGTTAAGTGCAGGGTTTAAGGGGTAGGCCACCGAAAGTGGACCCGACCCCTATTTTAAACACATTCATGGTTTAAAAGGTTTTATATGCAGAGAAGGCGGGATTTGATCCCCTGACTTCTCCTTAACCATAAGCTACTTTTAGCCAGTATGCCAACTACTTACCTTGGTGAATTTGCCCAAGGTTTTCGTATTAAAACAATTGTTTTTAGCTCTATACACAGTTCGAGGAGGAGAGAGACTGTAGGCATGGATTTCGAGGTAGAAGGCAGTTAATTAATATTTTAATGCAGGAACCATGAATTTTGCAGGAGGGAAAAATTTTCACTTTGTCATATTTTGACAAGTTTTATATGGTTTTTACACCTCTCATCACCACAAATGCAATGGTACTGTTCGTTTTCTCATTAGAGGTCTACATTTTTCGGACTCTTCTAGAATGCATGTGGAACCATGATTTTAGCAAAAATAGGGAGCGAAACCATGAGGCATGAAATTTTTCCAAGGAGGTAAAATGTTAGGCCCCTATACTACTAGTGTAACCCCTTATTGTTATTAGTACAACCCACTTATTATATTGATGTACCCATGGAGTGCCCATATTATTACTATTGTGCCCCATAGAAGCCCACTATTGTTAT
>APFE031295282.1:0-11145 GCA_000404065.3 Pinus taeda
AAACCTCGGTTTATTTCGAGGAGCCTTCAAGGGGATTGAGCTTGCTACTCTGCCCTTGCGTGCGTATCGGATCGTAGACTGTTCCCCCAGGTATATTTGTTTCTGTCGGTAACCTTAGTGTCCATTTTCTCTAGGATTCTTCCTAAGGTGACGGCGGCGGGAAGATCCCACTGTACCTGGAGCAGACGTCGGCTAGACTCACTTGGATTTTCTGGGGTGTTCTCTTCACTCGAGACGGTTAAGTGGAGAAACTTGTGCCAATCTATTCATTAAGTAGGTTGTTGGGGTAACTGTTCCAACTGCTATTTCTGTATGAAACTCTCCGACGTTGGATTTCATCACCAACTAGTGTTTTCGGTATGGAAAGTTACTGTTTGTGTGTGATTGATCTCCTAGATTCTTTAGGCATGTGATTCAATTTTTTTGGTCCTTTAGAGGATTTAGGTGGTTTTCATTGAGATTTTACTTTGTTTGCGTGTGAAGTAGTTAAAAGTCTTTAACTGTGGTTGAATTACCAAGGCAGTCCCGTAGACTTCGGGGCAAATCTCCTAAGTTTGTAAACGTGGTTGAGTTATTGAGGAAGTCTCGTAGGCTTTGGGGCCAACCTCCTGAGGAAGTACCGAGCCAGCTTGAAGGCTTGAAAGTCCTCATAACTCCTAGAGACAGTAGAAGTGGGTCACCTGAGAAAGGAGAATCTTCTTTGATAGTACATTCTGATTCTCAACCGATAGTAGTTTCAGAAGTTATTGGTACTGTTGCATCTACCAGTGATATAGGTGAAGAACCAGAAATATCTGAACCTGAATCTGAAATTGCTGCTACTCCCATATCAGAGTTTGCTTCTCCAGCTTCTAGTGGTCCTAGTTCACCTAGGGTAGAAAAAATAATTACTCAAGATCTTCCTTCTCGGCTTATAGCTATTGAAGAACTTGCTATTTCGGACAACGAAGAAAGTATTCCTTTTCCAGAAGATCGACCTATCTTGGACCTTAGGGAGCGTGAATCAATCTTTTACAGTCCACCTAGGAGCAATGCTTGGTATCGTTCATTAACTAATTTTTTGGAAAACCCGGGACTAAGTTTTTCGCCACCTCGTATTTTTTATCACCCAGCACCTAGAGATTATTATTCTTCGTTGAATATGTCTAAGCAGTCATCCATGTTTTCTCAATCTCTGGAAACCTTTTTGTATGGCAGTCCTTCTGTTCCTGCTGGGTATCAGTCTATGTCTGGTACTTTTTTGGGAGCGTCTCCTCAACCTATCGAACAACAGTTATTAACTGGAAGTAATGGTACTAAACCGTTGAGTGTAGAAGATATTCTCATGATGTCAGGTGGCCAGTCTCCGCCTGGGGGGCAACCTAAAGGTACCCAGTATGTGCCTAGGGGGCAACCTCAAGGTACCTAGTATATACCTGGGGGGCAACCTCAAGGTACTCAGTTTGCGCCTGGGGGACAACCTCAAGGACAGTACATACCTACGGGACAGTACGTTCCTCAAGGTCAACCCCAAACTCAGTATGTACCTCAAGTTCAACCTCAGTATCAATATGTACCTCAGGGTCAACCTCAGTATCAATATGCACCTCAAAATCAACCTCAATATCTAACTTTACCTCAAGGTCAACCCCAGTGTCAGTACGTGCCTCAGGTTTATCAACCCCAAGGTCAGTACCCAGCTCAAGGTTACCAACCACCTTCGGTTCAATCGTATTATCAACCCTACCCTCAACCCAGTTATGGTCCTCAATATCCTCAACCTGTTATGGGTCCATACCCCAGAACAAATTTAGTGTGGGATCCATCTCAATCCCAACAGGTCTTGCAACCGAATGCACAGATGTCATCTCAAACTGGTCAACCCTTGGTTTCTGGTTCATCCCAGCAACCTGTCCAGTCTACTGTTCAAACTTTTCCACCTTCTGTAGTTTCTCAGTCTGGGCCAAGTACGCCTCGTACTCCGCCTCAAACATCTGTTGCGACTGCTGCAACATCTGCTCCATCTACCCCACCTTCTTCTGGAGTATCGACAGCTCTGGTTTCTACTGTCCCTGTATCTACTCCTTAGACATCTTTACCTTAGTCTGGACCCACGGTCCACACTTCAATTCAGATGCCTGTAGGAAGTACGGTTGTCACTACTCAACCTCAATATAATCAACAACCTTACCAAGGACAGTACGAATACGGTCCTGCTCCGCAGTAACCAACCTATCAGTATCAACTATATCCTGGGTATACATATCAACAACCTCAGCAACCCTAGTATGGTCCGGTTAATCCTGGTTTTCCAGGAGGTCAAAATATGCCAAATGTGATTCCCATTCGTAGTTATCCTGGATATCCTCCTCCTGGGGCTGGACTGCAGACCCCGAGTTTTAGGGACCCTAATCGTCAGTTACCGTTTATCGCAACTTTGGACTTGCCTAACTTGACGTGCCTTACGAACGATCCAATTAACTATCTTCAGTATTGGCCGCCTATGCCGCATGAGTTGCCCAGTGATATTCCTAAGTTCAAAGGTAAGCCAGAAGAAGACCCGTCGAACCATGTGATGACTTATCACCTCTGGTGTGCATCTAATTCCATTTCAGATGATTTAATTCGTTTACGACTTTTCCAGCACACTCTAATTAGTCTTGCAGCCAAGTGGTACATTGAGCTACCGCGAGCCACTTTTTATAACTTTAGTCAGTTAGCTACCTCATTTTTAACTCATTTTCAGTTGCCGGTCAGATATGACAATGGCACGGAATTATTAACTTCATTAAAGCACTCAACGTCCTCTTACATTTCAGATCATATCCATGAATGGAGACGTCGACGGCATTTAGTGAAAGTTTTTATCCCGGATCAGATCTTAGCTGAATGGTTTGTAAAATCTTTACTGCCCAAGATCACTCAGGATGTAGCTAAGGCCGGAGTAGTTACTGAGGAGCAAGTAATTGCTCAGGCACTGTACCTTGACTTAGTTTATACTCAGTCAGCTACGTTACACGAGAAAATCCTCGATCTACGCAAACAAAATCAAATCACTGCTGCTCCTTCAGGGTCTCATGCCGCTGATGGTATGATTGGTACGGTTAATACCAAAATTAAGAAGAAGTCTTCCAAGAATTCTTCTCCTATCATAACCTTGCCAAATTCCCCGACAGGAGAGTCTTCCGCGGAACTTTCCGCTGATATTCATGTTCTAGAGTCATCTACAGCTAAATCAAAAATCGGTGGTAAGAAGAAAGGGAAGAAGAAGAATAAAACAGATAAAAATTCAAACGAGAAACCCGAAAAAGCGGAATCAATTGATGAAAAATGCAAACCTCGTTATCTGTGTCTCATCTGCGATGGAGAACATTATACGAGACACTGCCGTCATCGAGTAGAGGTTGCCAAAATTATCAAAGGTTCCCAAACTCCTGCTGTCTTGAAGGATCCTTTTCCAGTTCAAGATAGTAAGATGATAGGTTCGTCCTCTAGTGCCAATGAAGAACCCATATTGATGATGTCCCATGTTAGGATTGTGACTCGATCGCAAGATTATGGCAGTAAAAGTCTTGTTGATGGTAAAGAAGCAAAATCTTCTCATTCGCACCCATCAACCTGAGCTCCCAGTTCCGATCCACTACAGATCGAGAAACCTAATCCAGACTTAGTAATCAAACCACCCACAAAGGGTATACTTCAAAAGTCTACTTTCAATCGACATGTGAGAGCAGCTCAGAATTATAACATTGTTGACGATTTAGCTATTTCACCCTCAGCAATGTCGGCTTTGGAAGTGTTGCAATCCTGTCCAGCACAACGCAAGTTACTTTTGTCGGCTATAGGAGCTATTGACGATCAAGACCCAAACCTTATAATCTTCGATCTAGAAAATAGTGCACCGCACTTACCTCATCAGATGGCTGTCCAGATTCCAGTGATAGTCAAAAATAGACCTGTTCATAGGACTGTAATTGATGAGGGAGCTTCCACGTGTATTATGTCGATACAATAATGGAGATCGCTTGGTTCTCCTTCACTAAATCAATCCCCGACGACTCTAAAGGCATTTGATGGCTGTGGGTTTCATCCTTTCGACATTTTACAAGATCTACCTATAGGGGTTGAAGGTAAAACCGTTAATCTAGATGTGGAGGTGGTTGATGCCCCTCTGGATTACAACCTTCTCTTAGGTCGTAGTTGGTCTTATGCTATGACAGCTATTGTTTCATTGGTCTTTCAGCTTATAAAATTCCCTCATAATGGAAAGATCGTAACCTTAGACCAATTGTCATACTTTTCATCCGACCCAGCCTCTGTTGAGAGCATTCAACATGTTGTTAAAGCAACGATCCCTTATAATGATGTTGGTGTAGGATTAGTTAAAGATTCTGGTTTACTGGGCACTTTTCCTTTTCCTCCTATCAACGCATCGTCTTCTACTGCAACCATTCATATGATTTCATCAGAAACCATTGTTAATGATGATCTTTGGATCATACCTTCTGAATATGAGATAGACTCATTCGGTACCTTTATGCCTTTGAGTCCATATGAACTTGCGTATGAGACTGTGCAGTCGTTTTCCGACACAACATCAACCCAAATCGACTTAATGAATGTGGTCCATGAGGAATCATTTTCGACATCAAACTCAGATTTAATAACGTTTTATGAACTTGTTTACACGAATGAGCAAATTCGTGAAATCCTATGCATCAATGAGTTACCATGGGAAGATCTTCATCACAAATCTTCGTTTTTACCCGAGAGCGGTCGTTTTGAAAATGACTTTTCATCAATTTTTACAACTGAATATGTTAAGGACGCTTAGAATCCAATGAAACATCCCGATTCTGAGTTAAACTTGGGAAATATTTCTTGAACTATTCCCCTTGACATTTCAGTTAAGCCTGGAATTGTTGAAAACATTCATATAGGTGCCTCTTGTACGGAAGATGAAATTCAAACATATAAGGCCCTATTTCAAGAATTCTATGATGTGTTTTCCTGGTCATATGAGGAAATGCCAGGAATTGACCCAGCAATTGTAATTTAGGAAATCAAAACTTACCCGGATGCTAAACCCGTCCAGCAACGTTTGCGTCAGATTCACCCAAGAAAAGTTGCTGCAATTAAAGCAGAAGTTGAAAAATTACTCAAAGCAAGTTTCATTTATCCGATCCCGTTAACGGAATGGGTATCGAATATTGTTCCTCTTAACAAAAAGCAAGGGAAAATAAGAATATGTATCAACTATAGGGACATTAATCGAGCATGTCCAAAGGACAATTACCCTACTCCCTATATCGATCAAATCATTGACGATTATGCCGGCAGCGAAATTTTCCCCTTTATGGATGGCTTTTCTGGATACAATCAAATCAATATTCCACCTGCTGATCAACCAAAAATGGCATTCATTTGTCCGTGGGGGACATTTGCTTATTGAAAATTACCTTTTGGGCTCAAGAACGCCAGTGAAACTTTTCAACGGGCCATGTCTTACGCTTTTCATGATATTAAACACATTGTGCAACCCTATCTCAATGACTTGCCTGCTCATTCATTACATTGAGCTGATCATCTTGTCCATTTAAGAGAAATTTTTATGAGGTGTAGGCATTATCGAATTAGGTTGAATCAACACCAGTGTGTGTTCTGTATTGAAACGGGTCGGTTACTGGGGTTTGTTGTTTCGAAAGCCGGCATTCGCATTGATCCCTCGAAGGTTGAATCCATTACCAAATTGCCTCCTCCTTCGAGTCTTCACCAACTCCAAAGTTTGCAAGGGAAAGCAAACTTTTTACTTCGATCCATCCCTAACTACGCCGAGATCACCAAGGGTTTTACCCAGTTGTTGAAATAGAATACTTCATTCTTTTGGGACGAGATAGCTAAAACACGCGTTGACCCATGCACCGCTGTTGCATCCTCCCAACTACAACCAGGACTACTTCTTGTATCTCGCCGCATCCTATTCCACCATCGGAATGGTGTTAGTTCAGGAAGATGAATTCAGTACTGAACATGTGATATATTACCTTAGTTGCACGTTAAATCAAACTGAGCTAAAATACTCACATGTGGAGAAATTGGAATTGGCAGTTGTTCAAGCTGTCCAACGTTTTCGGCATTACATTTTACTACGCAAAACTACAGTTATTTCTGATTGCAACCCTATGATCTATATTTTGACCAAGCAATTGCTGGGGGCCAAGTACTCCAAATGGATTGTTATCCTGTAGGAGTTCAACTTGGAATTTGAAAAGTCTAAGTCAAAGAAATCTTTAGTTTTTGCGGAATTAATGTGTGACTTCCCGCGTGTTGATACGGAAACTGTGGCGGAGGAACCCATTGCGGACGAATCCTTGTTTCTAATCAGCACTTTAGATCCGTGGCACGGAGATATCATCATTTATCTCCAAACCCAAACCTTTCGGCCATATATTTCACGATCAGACCGTCGAAAAATATGATTCCAGTCCCAACAATTCAAAATTATTGGAGATACTCTTTATTGCCGTGGGGCAGACTATATTTTTCGACGTTGTTTGACTCATGAGGAAGCTAAAAGGATCTTAAATGACTGTCACTTTGGAGTGTGTGGTGGTCATATGTCTGTGTATGCCACTGCCCAAAAGATATTGCGCGCTGGCTATTTCTGGCCATCTATGTTTAAATATTGTATTATTGCAGTCCGAAAATGCCACAATTGCCAAATTTTTGATGAAAAGATGTGCGCTCCACCTGCTCCTCTTCACCCTATCATTGCCGTTGGTCCTTTTGCCAAATGGGGTATCGATTTTATTACATGTAACCCTCACTCGGCCGGGGGGCATGCGTATATTACCCTTGCGGTAGATTATTTTACTAAGTGGGCCGAGGCGATGCCTACATTTGAGGCAGATGGCAAAACAACTGCGATTTTCGTATTAAATCATATGATTGCTAGGTTTGGTGTTCCACAAGCAATTATCACTGATCATGGGTGTCATTTTCGAAACGTTATGATGACTAAACTTACAGGCCAGCTTGGCTTGCGTCACGACAGTTCAACTCCTTATTATCCACAAGCTAATGGCTTGGTTGAAGCCATCAACAAAGTTCTAGTCATCATGATCTGACGAATCATAGGGATTCATCGGTCGAATTGGCATAACATGCTATTTTCAGTGCTGTGGGCGTATCGAACCTCAGTTAAAACATCAACAGGGTTCACTCCTTTCCAACTAGTTTATGGTTTGGAAGCTGTGTTACCTATTGAGTGTGAAATCCCGTCATTGCGAATGGCCATCGAGTTACTTCCAGCCACTTCCGGAGAGGAAAGATGTTTGTTATACTTGGCTCAGCTAGATGAGAATCGCCACAATGCTGCATTAGTGATCGAATCTCATGCCAAACATATTAAAGCTTAGTATGATCGAAATGTGACCCCTCGAAATTTTTCGGAAGGAGATCTAGTACTTTTGTACGATCAACCAAATGATAAATTAGGTGCTGGAAAATTCGTGCCTATGTGGCATGGTCCCTATGTTGTCAAGCGAAAGCTAGCGAAAGGGGCCTATGAATTGGTAGACTTTGACGGGGTCTCTTTAGGTAAACCCAAAAATGGTCTTTACTTGAAGAGGTATTATGCTTAAAATGAGTGTGGAGATTTTTTAGTTAGGTTAGTTTTTTCTTCTAGCTGGTGTGTTTTAGATTAAAACATGTGCTTAGCTTAGAGTGAGTTTTTCGTCGTTATTCTTGCTTATCTTGGTTTTACGTTTGATGTCACAGATGTCGACACCTCTCCAAACATACATTACTTTCGCTAATGGTGCTTGTCGTAGTACACGGAATATTTCTTCCGCAACTTGGGTTATCTATTCACCCTCTAACGAGTTGGTATCTATGCATGGCATAAGCCTCGGTCAAACAACAAACAACATTGCAGAATATAGTGCAGTGATTGAGTTATTATTTGAATCTATTTCATTTGGGATTCGGAGTTTGATAGTGAGGTTGATTTCTGAACTCGTTGTATTACAACTTAATAGAGTATACGCCACTAGAAATCCAGTTTTATTAAGATCATTTTTTAGAGTGCATCTCTTGGAACGTGAATTTGACTATATTGAATATCAGCATATTCCAAGATCTTTAAATACATTAGCGGATGCAATTGCTTCTCAAATGTTAAGTAGACATGTGCAATAATCATACAAGTAAATTTAAAAGCATTCCATAACATGTTTAACAAGACAAGATGGTAATAACGTTATCATATATATAGGAGTGTGTCAAAATAATACATCGTCCTCGATCATAGGTTGAAAAACACCTTATGATTGGCAAAAATGATAAGTACAAAAAAGAAAAAATGTCATATGTGACTACAATAGGCGATCATCCCATCACTGGTGATGATATCGATACGAAACCACTACACGAACCACCTTACAAAGGAACCTCCTGAAAGGTCCTGGGACTTCAATCACATAGCACTGAAGTCGATGAGGGATGTCATCTATACTGGTCTCAGGCATGTCCCCTGTCAGGCGCTCTAAATGGCTCTCCAACTCGGCCAAGGTCTCTGCTGATTCGTCCTGTGGGGCTGGAGCCAGTGCAACTGGTTGTTTCCTCTCGTAAGGCGGGAAAGCGGCTAGTCGCCGTGGGCCCACATCTGCATTTGAAACTTTTTATTATCAGTTTTGAGACGATATAAAAACAACAAAAATTAAATTAGGAAAATGTTGAAAATGATTTTACCTGCATCATCCCATTGCTCTCCTGGCGGAAGAGCCATGTCTGGGTCTCCACGAAAATGAACCCCAACATAAGGAAAGTCCTGGATAGCAAAAACCTGATTTTCCAGCCATTGGAAATACTCAGGTTTGAACCGAACGACCTCGGTCCCCTCATCAGGATGACGGGCCATAACTGCAACCCATCGCATCAGTTTGGGCTCTCGAGAAAGCCCAGCTCTAACGGTAAGCTGCTGTGGGATCAGCATCGAAACCCTCTCCAGGCCAAAAATCACAACTATATCCCCATAACCAAAGGTCTTTAGCTGTCCGTTTTTGGCCCTGGCCAGTTGGCCCTTCACATTGGCCAACACATCATCGCACTAGTTGAAAATGGTGCCTCGAAAGAAATCAACTGCCATCCGCATCTGGGATCCAGTGGCAACGTGTAGCGCCGCACTGCCGCAGAGTCTGGTAACTGTGAATGCTATAACCATGAGTTCAGGAAGGGATATTGTTTTGATATCTATCCCTTTGTCCCGATTGTGGACATTGAAAAACTCTAGGCAGAGGCTCTCGACAGATTGGCCACTTGCCCTGGGCCCAAATAGAGTCAAGTGTTCACCCCTCCTGGGCAAACCAGTCAAGAAGTATATGTCAGCTGGCTCAATTTTCAGCTGGTGTCCACCAACAAAGAAACAATGGTCCTGTATACTTTATCTATCAACCAGCCACTGTAAAAAGTCCACCTGGGCCCTCATGCCAGGTATGGCCCAGAAGTTGTACAAGCCACATGCCTTCAATGCATTGATCGAAGGTTGATGATTCATTGCGGCGAGGTCCACATCCTTGTGTTCCCGTTCTTGCCAATCAAGCATGATGTATATCCTACAATGAAGTAAAAAGGTGAATTAGAACATGCAAAATTGATTTCATTGGGTATTGTTTAAGATAGTTAGGTTTTTGTAAACCTATGCGCGGGGTACGCATCCCCTTGTTAGGGACAATGTGTGGGGTCCGCACCTTTTCTTCACGGTAGGTGCGTACCCCCGACTTTTTTCCCATTTTAAAAAATTCAGGGTACGTAGGTCCCCTGTGGTAAACCTGCGGGCCCTCGCCCGCAGGTTTCTAAACCTAAAAACCTCCAAAAAACAAAATTTAAAACCTAAAAAACAATTTCAAACGGACAAAAATGAAGAGTAGGATGATGTCGATTACCTGGAGGAGACAGCGTTCGATTCCTATGGATGGATTTCTCGCAATCTTCACGGGAAGTTTCTGGTCAAAATCCCTTTTTTCTCAGCCAAACCTCAAATGGTAAAATTGAATGGTAAAAAGTCCTTTTTATAAGTTTTTTGGGTAAATAAATTCTAAATTTGTTTATGTTTCACTTTAAAAAGGTGTTTTTTGCGACATTTTAACTTATTATTAAACAGGTATGAGTAATGTTTGAGTTTTTCTTCAGGGTAATGGATTTTCAGGCAAAATTAATCATTTTCAATGAAAAACCATTAGAATCACCTTTAAGCTCTTTTCTGACTCCTAAAACATGAAACGATTGCCGATTTTTTCTTTTTAAGCTCGTTAAAACGGAACTAAAAAGATGGTCCTCCTACAGCCCTTTTCTGACCGTAAAAACACGAAAAGATTGTCGGGTTTTTGTCGTTTCAAATTCGATATTGGTCATAAAACGACGTGTCATTGATCACTTTTTTACTTTTTCGGATCAGAGGCACTAATTACGAAAAGTACTCCTTGGTCGTAAAAGATCAAGCGATTCTCTCAAGTATTATTTTATACTTTTTCGGGCTTGGGAGACACAAATTTACGAAAAAGTCAACCTTGGAGTCTTCTTAAGTTTTTTTAGACTCTCTAAAAATGAAAAACGCCGAGCTTCTCCTATACTGGACTCGTTAAATTTCGAGAGTAAAGGACCTGTTCAATTACAAACAGGAATGGACCACTCCTTCTTAGGGTTCGAATTTAAACTAAGTTGGACTCATCTGAAGGGTGAGCTTATAATCAAGCATATGTTATCCTCCTCAAGCTTGTAAAAAATAAAGAGGTACTTGCTAGAAATCGTTGGGGAAAAGAGAGAAAAATGAACTTGTTTGTCATACTTTGTAACCACTCTTGAACACGACACTTTCATTCACCTGAGTTGGGAAATCCTTTGCCTAATAGTTGATCAAACCAAATTGAAAGTCTTCAGCCGGTTTCTGGGTATTAACTTTGGGTCAACTGCCACCAAACCATCTGTTGTGTCGTTATGTGTTCAAGAGGTCAGTACGAATAAGCCATTCATCTGCAAAAATATCTGTCATTCCATCTTGACCATCCCTGAGTCAGTCCTTGCAACTACATTTCTGTTGGGTTGTGTTATATTCTTTCCACGACTAACCTACGTAGTGAACCGGGGGGTTAGAGGGGGGGCGGAGCC
>APFE031295288.1:12450-56822 GCA_000404065.3 Pinus taeda
CTTGATTTTTCATTATGTTCCTTTCAATGTTACAATACATATTTATACATGCCGAAGCATCCAATACCATGGACTGAAAACCATCATGTCCAAAACCATGGACCGAAAACCATCACGTCCAAAAAACATGTGTGAAAATCATGCACAACAACATAGGTGGGTCCGCCCAACCTAACATAGGGTCCAAAACCAAAATTTTCTGGGGCGCTGCCACGGACCCCATAAAGTGGGGTTACGAGTACCCCTCAAACCCCCTGTTAACTATGTGGAAAGAATATAACACAACTCAACAAATGATCTCGTCCCACTCGTCATCCATCAGTATATAGATAGGGAACATATTTTATGAGCTCCATAGATCTCATCTCATATTGCTCTACTATTTTGTTCCCTTGCACTAACACACAAAATAATGTAGTTTGCTAGTCTTGAAAGTAGGGTGGGGAGTAATTTGCATGAAATATTTCCTCAAACGACTCCAAGGGAACATTGTCCAATATGAGATGCAACTGTTTTTCTAGGTTTCCTCACCAAATTAAATCACTTCATCATATTTTTTAATATAATGATGTCCTTCTTGGAGGTGGAGGCATATTGCTTTAATGGAAAACACCTAGTCATACTTTCTAGCCATTGTCCTCAAAGCTCTCAGAGCTCAATCTTTTTCAGCTCCCTAGAAATATCCTCATGAGGTTTTCTATGATCTAATCATCTACATTCTTCTAGGTTTCATTCCTCAAAATGAGATTGTTCATCCTCTCCACTTTGTGTCAATGACCCTTTTAGTGTTTCCAAGATTCCTTCCAACGAGCACATTATAATGGATAACATAAGTGTTGGAGGAGTTGAAGATGGCGGCGACAGTTGTGCCAATCACAGTGGCGATGGTGGTGACGATAATGTTGCTACTTGTTGGCCTTTTCATCGGCATGCCTCTACCATTGTAAATTTGTTCTAGTTACATAAAAATGATTATGAGTAAACAATGTACAGGTTTAGTTAAGGTAAAATAACATCATAAATGCAAGCTCTTATGCGAGTATATATTTTCTACTATTATTATCTGCATACACTTGTTAGTGATACTGAGGCCAAAGAGGGTGGCATCACTACCTCTTTTTTCTCATTTAGAGAATAATCTTCTTGATCCTTACTTGGTTTATGGCGAGAGTCATCAAAAGGAAAGAAGGGGAAAGAATAGGTTGCCAACAATCTTATATCTTGGTAATTTAAACTTTACATCCACCTTACAAATGTCATTAATAAATCATTACACTATTTTGTCTTCGACTCTAAATAGCACATTCTTTATTTAAAAACTTTTATTTTATAAATAATTAGGAATCATCATTACTTATATGTTACATTAATATATAGTTACAGGTGTCAAATCTCTTCTTCAAAATTTATTCATATATTTCCTTTTAATATGCCATCAAAGAAATTGCTGGAAAGTTAGGGTATTCTTACAAAATTATGGATAGTTTACAAACTCTTGCTCAATTGGCCACGTCTTAACAAATGTTGAATATATCATTGATATGTTTATAATATTGTACTACAGGTTGAAATACACACTTTCGAAATTAACTTATATATGTTATATATCCAAGGATGTATTCCATTTAATGCAAGGTTGAAAATGTGTATTATTTATTTATTTATGTATAATCAACCCACGGCTCCAAAAACAAATTCCATACCCAATCTCTCCTTTTGTAGAAGGTTGGCGTCTCTATTTTTTTTTAAGCAGGCCAAAAATTCAACCACGATTGACATTGAATCTAATTGCAGTAATTTGTGTGCTGGTTGGCATTAGTTGCAGCCTATTCTGTAAAAAAATCTTGTGGCTAGTTTACCAATTCTACTTATTATCCAGCAGAATAGACATTTTGTGGAACGCTTTCATGCAGGCTGGTTGAACCCTAATATGTGTCTATATCTGATGGTGACAGTTTCCTTTGTTTTGATCGACGGTGCAGATCATTCCATGACAATTAGGGCAATCACCTACCATTTTTCCTCTCACCGCCATGGTTTCATTTGCGTATTGACGAGATGAGAGGCGGGATTTGCAATTGAAGGTTACACTGGTAAAAATGTCGAGGCTTTCAACTGGCATTTGATAGATTGCCAACGTATTTTGGGTTATCTAGCTCAGCAACTCGATAAGAACTGATATGGCTCGCCAACCAAGACGTAACTTTCACACTGGTTCTCGGATTCGACCCAAAGCTACTCAAAATTCCTAGTTGTTCAGCTTTATACCTTCGATCTCATTTATGGCATGAACAAGGTAATTTGCAGCTACTAATTGCTTGGTTTGATAATATATTTGCAGGTTGGTTTCATAATATATTCACAGGTCAAACCTTCTTCCGAGGGCTTTTCTTGGAGTCAACTCTTCTCGAGGAATGTCGATGTTTACACGCCTCTTTTCGGACTCCTTCGTGGTAATTTTCTCAAAACTCTAATTTAGATTAAAACATTGATCTGTATTCTTCGAAAAGATGTCTTCTTATAAATATATATATCATACTGAGCCTGCTTCCACTTAACTAGGATGACATAGGGGTTTTTCATTGATCGTCACAGGCTTTTGTAATTTGATTTTCTTTCAAATATTTACCTAAGAGTTTCAGTTAATTGAGGCAAAACTAAGGGTTTTCCTTTTTTTCATGCTTGTAGGTTAGTCTTTCGACTACAGCTGAGGCATTCTCAAAAGTTATTAAAAACATATAATTTCTTCTTTTACTTGAATCTTACAGGAACTCATGGTTAATACCCTTTGAAGGCCTCTAATCCATTCCAGGCTTTAGCTTGTTTGTGGCTGCAAAATTTGTTTATAGTTAGGGTTCAGGGATGAATTGGCATCGGTTACAGTGCTTTACGTAGATTCATGATGTGGTGTCTACGAGTCAGGTTGTTTGGGAACACAACACTAATTACCAAGAAGTAGTCCCTTGGAAGTGGGGCTTGAGAGGGTGATGTCCCCACTGACACCAAACGATGTAAGTGTGGCAGATAGTGCAGTAAAATTACACTTAGGTTTTAGTTTATTTTTTATTAGAATTAGGACGTTCCTGTTATTCTTGAGCGTATGATGAAATATGTGACATATAGATTTCTTGAGCGTATGATGAAATAAGTGACACATAGATTTCTTGAGAATATTTTGGCTTTTGCCAACGATACTTTAAAATTACATATATCCTAATTCTATATAGTTTGATCTATTAGGTATTGCTAAAATAATTTGATCTATTAGGTATAGCTAAAATAAGATAATTATTTCTTCATGACCAATTGGCTAAAGGTAGAGAGAGTGATGGAGTGTTTGACTATTAACTCAAGTTCAGTTAAGTGATAGAGGACTTTTAGTGTGTCATTGTTCAGTTAAGGGATAGAGGACTTTTAGTGTGTGGTTGCAATCACTTGCAATGTTAGGATATTTTATGGTTGCTAGTTGAAAAAGAATAAATACACTTCACCTGGTTCATTGTAATCATGATGTATTTTGGGTGTTAATCTATATTTTTTCTCCTCTATTTTTCCAACAAATTTTTATTAGAGTATTTTCAACAAATTAGTATTAAAGCGAAATGAAGCTAAATTGTTCAAACAACATGAGTATCGGAGAAGTGCAGCCGCCCTCTGTCATCAGAGAAAGTTAATGGTTTATTATTAGTGCTAGAGGAGCCATGCTGTGGCTGTGTGACCATTTCTCGCAAGAGATATTCGCTCGTGTGAAGTCGTAGCCTCAGCCTGCATAGGCAAGCTGTGTGAGCATCAATCACAACCAATAGTCGGAAATTTTTCGGTAGCCGAGGTGTACGAGGTAATCATGAGTCCCCGTTGATAATTAAAGGGAGCCGCGCCTATTGCAGCCGCTACAGGAATGAGAGAAAAGTCGCATCACAAAAAATTAAGAGAACGAAGAAAGGTTGTTTTCTAAAAGACCAAGCCAACCTTGGTGGAAAGCAATTCGAAGGAGCCAAAACAATTGCGAGTCACGTGGGGCAAGTATAAGTGAAGATTTTATTTTTAGTATTTGGAAGCCTATAAAAACCATAAATAAAAGGTTATATGTTACGTTGAATTTAAGTGGGCCTTTTTTAATTTATGGTGTGAAACGTTTTTTATTAAAGTTTTCAAATGAAGTCTTATTTCAAAAAAACAAAATTAGTCTCTTTTTTTATATATAAAATAAAAATTTACTAAATGGTTTTCTCAAATTTCCACCGTGAGTTCTTATCGTTTACTCAAATTTCCACAGTGAGTTCTTATCGTTTATAGGAAAAGATTATGATGTGTAGGGCATTAAGATGGCGACCCTGTTGAAGGCACATGATATTTGAGATTATGTCCAGTTTAGATTAGAAGAACAAGCTCTGAGTAATATAGAAAGGGAAAAATGGAAGGAAAACAAAAAGAAGAATGCACAACGTTGCAACTTATCGAGTACGGAGTGGACCTCAGCAGTGTTCTAGAATATTATGATGACATCTTCAACAAAAGTAGCATGGGATACTTTGGCGAAAAACTATACAAGTATGGCCAAAGTCAATATTGTTAAGTTGCAGAATACTATGAGAGATCTTGAAAGTATGCAGATGAAGGAGAGTGTGGACATAGACTCTTTGATGAATCAGGTCATACCTGTCGTAAATCAGTTAAAAATTTATGGTGAAGACATTAAATATCAAACATTGATTGAGAAGGTCCTCAGACCTTTGTCAACCAAATTTGATGTTATGGTAGTAGTCATAGAAAAAGCCAAGTATTTGGCATCATTGACAGCTAATGAGATGATGGGATCACTTCTATCGCATGAGAGACCACTTTCAAAAGTCAGGTTTCTATTTCAAGAGATAGAGGTCGACGCAGAAGTAGAACGAGAGGCAAAGGACGAAGCGGAAGATATGGTGGTAAGAGAGATGGCCGAGAAGAGGATGAACATGAAAGTGGAAGAAATTACAGAAGCTTCAACAACAATCAAAGAGTTGACAAATCAAAGGTGAGATATTTTTATTGCAATAAATTTGGTCACTATGCTCGTGATTGCAAGAAGAATATCGCTAATCAAGGGAACCAGAGAGCTCATGTCACTACTGAGAAGACTAACTCCATCTTCTTAGCCAGCCATACCATGCATGAACCTTCTACTAGTGTGTGGTTGTTAGATAGTGGTCCCAATAACCACATGATAGGAAACAAGGATTTGGTTACAAGTTTCGATCAATCTGTGTAAACATAAGTAAAGTCGGGGACTAACAAGACTGTGGAAGTAGATGGCAAAGGAGTGGTCAACACGTTAACCAAGCAGGGGGAGCCGAAGACAATCTCATACGTATACTATGTTCCTAAGCTCAGGCATAATTTGTGAAGTGTTGGTCAATTGACACAGAAATGATACATAGTTATCCTTCCAAGTCAAGAATGTGTTATATATGACAAGCCCCCAAGAAGTAGCTTATAATAAAGGTGCATATGAAGAGGAACATACTCTTTCCTCTAAATATGAATTATAGTGGTGAGGTGAGTTCCTTTACAGTTGCATGTTCTCATGATTATCGGTTATGGCACTTTTGAATTGGACACTTTCACTTTTCTGCTTTAAGATTGTTGCAAAAGAAACAAATGGTCAGAGGATTACCTCCCATCAATGAACCTGCTAGTACTTGTGAGCGTTGCATCTTGGGAAAGAAACATTGTGAAATTTTTGCAAAGGGAGTTGCATATAGAGAAAATCAACCTCTTGAGCTAATGCCTACAGACTTGTGTGGACCTACGAGGACACAATCGATCGGTGGAAGTTGTTACTTCCTCACTTTCATTGATGACTATAGCATAAAGACTTGGGTTTACTTCTTGAAAAAGAAGTCTAAACTTTTGCAAAGTTCAAGTAATTCAAAGCCTTAGCAGAGAAGCAAAGTGATCGACAAATCAAGGTATTGAGGTGAGATCATGGTGGAGAATATGACTCAAAGGCATTCCATGATTACTGCAAACAACATGAGAGTAGAAGATAGTTTACAGCCATGTACACACCGGAGAAAAATGGTGTAGCAGAGAGAAAGAATAGGACAATTATGAACATGATAAGAAGCATGTTGAAGGGCATAAAATTGTCTAATGAGTATTGGGCAAAATTAGTTGCATATGCTATTTATGTGATCAATAGATCCCATACAAAGAGTGTGATTAACATACTACCAGAACAAGAATGGCCATATATGTCTTGTAGCATATATCATCTAAGGGTATTTGGATGTGTAGCTTATGCACATGTGCCTAAGGAGCGAAGAGAGAAATTTGGTGATAAAAGTGAAAAATGAATATTCATTGGTTATAGTGAGCAATCAAAAGCTCAAAAAACGTATAACCCTCTCACAAAGAAGACCATAATTAGCAGAGATGTTGTGTTCAAATAACAAGAGTCATGGAATGGAACTATGGACAAAATAATTGATGCACGAGTGCCACTAATGGAAGAAGAGATGTATAAAAAAAGGAGCAACAAGAATCACAAGTGAAGACACCAAACAAAGGCACACCAACAAGGACTCCAAGATTTTCAGAGCATGTAGCTTCAAGCAGATCAATAGATGAAGATTCTCCCATCAATCAATGAGGTGATGAATCAAGCAATGGTAAGAGAAATATGAGAATTTTGAAATGTATTTATGATGATTTGGATGTTAGTTCAAATTTTGCATTATTGTCATTCCAACCTTCTTCGTTCGAAGAAGAAATCAGAGATGAAAATTGGCTGCAAGCCATGGATGAAGAAATTGAAGCTATTGAAAAGAATGATACATGGAATTTGATTGATTTACCAAAGGACAAAAATCTCATTGGTGTAAAGTGGGTGTACAAGACAAAGCCGAATGAGAAAGGTGAAATCAACATATTCAAAGCTAAACTTGTAGCAAAAGGATTCTCGCAGCAACCAGGAATAGACTTTGGAGAAATGTTTTCTCCGGTAGCGAGACTGGATAACATAAGAGCAGTTCTAGTCACAACAACTTAGAACAAGTGGAAAGTATATCATATGGATGTGAAACAAGTCTTCTTGAATGGAATTCTAAAAGAAAAAATTTATGTGGAGCAGGCTCTAGGTTATGAAGTTGAAAATAACAAAGATAAAGTTTACATGTTGAAGAAAGCACTATATGGACTGAAGAAAGCACCTAGAGCTTGGTATAGTAGAATAGAGAGCTACATGATTAAGAATGGATTTTGCAGAAGAAACATTCAACCTACGTTGTACATAAAGGTAAATGAGCATGGACAAATTTTGATTGTTTTCTTATATGTTGATGACATGATTTTTATAGGTGATTTTAAAATACATGAATTTAAAGCAGCCATGATGAAATAATTTGAGATGATAGATCTTGGTCTCATGAAATATTTTCTTGGCATAGAAGTTGAGCAATCTGGAAAGGGAAATTTTATTTGTCAAGATAAATATGCCAAATTTTTGTTAAAAATATTCAGGATGGAAAATTACAAGCCTATCCCTACACCAATTGCAATAGGTACAAAGCTGAGCAAGGGTGATGAAGGATCAGATGTCAATCCACCTCTATTCAAAACATTGGTTAGTAGCATCATGTATCCTAGTGGTAATCTTCCAACCACTTGTAGCGAGGTGTGGCACCACCAAACACTTTCTTTTCACCAATACTTATGTTCATGGACTACGCCTAACATTCCATACTTCGTTTATTTTTCATTTACCAAGTATTATAATTAGACTTTATACAAATGAACACCCATACACATTCATTATCATCAGCAATTATACATAAGTGAACAATTGCACAACAGTATAAAGGGAGGGGCAACTTCCTACAATATGAGTCTGCCCAATATCAATATATATAATTTTCAATCTTTTCAAAGCATCAGTTAAATCTTGGGAAACCCCAAATTTACGCTTAGTCAATTTTCAACTTTGTCGTGTCGTTGGCCCAACCTGGGCGTGCCTCATCATAACCAAGTCACCACACCAGGTGCTCTCCACACTAGTCACACCTCTGTTTCACCCAACCAACACTCCTCCGTTTCATCGTGCACGATGCACCCCGCCCAGGCCACGGGCAAGTCATGTAGGAATTCGGGTTGACGAACTCGAGTGAGTCATGTAGGAAACTCGGGTGAGGTCATTCAGGAAGACTCGGGTGAATTCGTCAGGTGACCCGGGTGAGACATTCAGGCAGACTTGGCTGAAGTTGTTGGGCGACCTGAGTGAGTCGTTTGGACGGACTCAGGTGAAGCTGTTGGGTGACCCAAGTGAGTCATTTAGGCAGACTCGGGTGAAGTCGTTGGGCAACTTGGGTGAGTTGTTCAAGCAGACTCTAGTGAAGTCATCAGGTGACCCCAGTGAGTCATACATGACTCAGGTGAAGTCGTGTGGTGAAATGAAACAAGCCAACCGAAGGGTGCCATGTGACTGGGGTGAGGGTGCTCATGCACGTTGAATTAGGGAGTTTGGTGAATGGTGAACGATGTCTTGTGTAGAGGGTGACCCGGGAGGGTCGCACCATGCATAGTGAAATGGAGGAGTGTCGGTTGGGTGAAACAGAGGTGTGACTCATGCAAAGAGCACCTGGTGCGGCGACTTGGTTACGACGAGGTGCGCCCAGGTTGGGCCAACGACACGACGAAGTTGAAATTGGCTAAGTGTAAATTTTGGGTTTCCCAAAATTTAACTGATGCTTTGAAAAAATTGAAAATTATATATATTGATATTGAGCAAACTGATATTGTTCTACCATACATGTTTCACGCGTGCCGGTTGGATTAGCTACCCAACTAGTTCAAGTCATGTGGGCTATAGAGTTTGTGGAGATGAACCATCATCATTCACCAACCACTTGTAGTGAGGTGCGGCACCACCGAACACTTGTCCAACCACTTGTAGTGAGGTGCGACACCAATGAACACTTTCTTTCCACCAATACTTGTGTCCATGGACTACCCCTAACATTCCATACTTAGTTTATTTTTCATTTACCAAGTATTATAATTAGCCTTTATACAAATGAACACCCATACACATTCATTATCATCAGTAATTATACATAAGTACACAATTGCAGAACAATATAATGGGAGGGGCTACTCCCTGCAATATGAGTATTCCCAATATCAATATATACAATTTTCGATCTTTTCAAAACATCAGTTAAATCTTGGGAGACCCCAAATTTACACTTAGCCAATTTTCAACTTCGTTGTGTCGTTGGCCCAACCTCGGCACGCCTCGTCATAACCAAGTCGTCACATTGGGTGCTCTCTGCATGAGTCACACCTCTGTTTCACCCAACAGGCACTCCTCCATTTCACTGTGCACGTTACACTCTGCTGTGATCACCCTCAGCACGATACACCATCCACCGTTCACCAAACTCCCAAACTTGACGTGCATGGGCACCCTCACTTGAGTCACCCGCCACCCATTGGTTGGCTCATGTTTTTCACCACACAACTTCATTGAAGTCCTACACAACTCATCCGGGTCACCCAACGACTTCACCTGAGTCCTTTCGAACAACTCACCCAGGTCGCCCGATGACTTCACCTGAGTCCGCCCGAATGATTCACCTGAGTCGCCTGACGACTTCACCCGAGTGTGCCCAAACGACCTGACCTGAGTTTCCTGCAGGACTCACCCGAGTTTGTCCACCCAAATTCCTACATGACTTGCCTGCGGCTCGAGTGCATCCGCCTTCAGACTTGTTGCAGCTTTCTACACCTCTCCTTCCACTTCTTCTAGTCTGAATGATGTTTGATCATTTGATGATCTGATTGAAGGATCAAATGATAGTTTTCCTCCAAAAATCGTCCATCAATATATATGAGCAGGTGGTGGGTTGTGTCACCTAGCCGACCTACGCCCAATGCCCAAGCCAACTTGTTCAACATGTTGCCTTCGCCCGAGAGGAGGGTCGACCCACCCAACTCGGGGGACCGCCCTCTCGACTCACCAAACATCGTATAAACTCACCCTTGGCTTGTTCACTTCGCATTTTTCACAAGCTGCTCACTTGTCCTTCGCATGATGGTAGGAACTTGGACCGTAGGTCGTTACATCCCCCTCTACCTGAAGTCATTGTTGTCCTTAACAATATCACATCCCAATAATCATCTGCCACTAGGATAATCATCACATCCTTGATCCATGATGTCAACCAGTCTATATACCTTGCAAAACGACCGTCTCCACCATATGTCATCCCATCCTATGAACCATCGTCATGATAGCCCAACATATTGCTAACACATCTCTGTACACACTATAGCCCCCATGACTTGAACTAGTTGGGTAGCTAATCCAACCGTCATGCATTTGACATATGGGAGCTAATCCATATATTGTTCCACCATATGGTTCGTCTCCACAACTGTTCGGTGGTGCCACAGCTCGCTAGTGTAGCGGTAATCATGTATCTCATAGCTACAAGACCAGATATCATGCAAGGAGTGAGTTTGATTTCTAGATTTATGGAGACTCCAAAAGACACACGTTGGAGTGGAGGAAAAAGAATTTCGAGATACATGGCATGAACTAGAGATTGTGGCATAATGTATGCAAGCACATAAAAGAAAGATTTGATTGGATACAAAGATAGTGCTTTTGTAGGCAGTTTGGATGATAGAAAGAGCACTTATGGTTTTGTGTTCCATTTTGGTTCAGGTTTGATTTCATGGGCATCTAAGAAGCATCCCATTATGACACTTTCATCAGTGGAGGCAGAAAATGTAGTAGCCACATCAAGAGCATGTCAAGAAGACTACTTAAGAAGAGTATTTGATGGACTCAAGCAGAAACAACAAGGATCAACAACAATTTACTGTGACAACACCTCAGTGATTGCACTATCAAAGAATAGTGTGTTTCATCAGAAGAGCAAGCATATTGATACTAGATATCACTTTATTAGAGAGCTTGTGAGCAATGGAGAAGTTCACTTGAAGCCTTGTCAATCTAGTGATCAATTGGCTGATTATATTTTCTAAGTCATTAGGAAAATATATGTTTGATTTTCATAGAAGAAACTTGGGTGTTGTAAACCTAGCTGAGACATAGGCTAGCAGGCATGTTTGGATTGTCATGAGTCATGTTTTAGTTTAGTGGTCATAATTAAGGGGGAGTGTTAAAATAAGATAATTACTCCTCCATGAGGAGTTCAATAAACATAGATAGTCATTTAAACGAGTGATTCGGTGTTTGAGTGTTGAGTCAAGTTGAGTTAAGTGATAGACGACTTTCAATCTGTTGTTGCATGTGGTTGCACATCAACATATTTTAGGGAAGTCATTAGTTGGAAAATGATAAATACCCTTCATCAGGGTCATTGTAAGAACTAAGTTTTCTGTGATCAATAGAAGAACCACAATTTATGTTTTTTGTGTGTGAAGTTATCATTTGTCTCCTCTATATTTCCAATAGGTGTTTCATAATTTTTATGTAAATTCCACATCTTAGAAAGAAACCTATATAGTGTTTGAACTCCAACATTACTTTTAAGCCTTCTATCAAAATCCTATCCGTAAAACCTACAAATTGTTATGCTAAATCTTAACAATCACCTCTTGGGAGGGATTTTGGTAAATGTTTTATCATTGAAGTTACCTAATTCACTACGGCTCTTTTGAACTGCTAAGGTAAATAAGATTGTTGAGATGAGTTTCAATAGGGTCTCTAATAGGGGAAGGTTTGTAAGCAAGCATATTATAACTATCACCATATTGGCTTCGTTTTGTTTAAGCTATATGTTGGCTACTTTCCAATTGTAGATGAATTAAGCTAAGTTCAACTATTATTTGAACACATTAGGCTAAGTTCAAGCAATGAGTATTTGATCACTTTAAGCTAAGTTCAAATAGTCTTTGATTCACTTAATGTTGGTCCTACTATATCCCACATTGCATTTTCCAAATAAGTTGAGATAACCATAAAAAAAACAAAATAACTTTGTTGAGGGTCAATTTGAATGAGCATTTTCAACAATTTAACTATGATTGCAAGTGCTTTTCATTTCTTAAATATTTTCATGATCTAATTAAGTAATTATTAACAAATTGACTAAAGATATTAAGCTTTAATTTATTTTCGGTAACATGCATTGTAAAGTGGCCATATATTCCTTTGGTTTCTTCTCTTGAAGACAATCAAAGGTTATTTAAAGAACTCATTGGTCATTATTTTGGATTTTCTTTTGGCAATAATAAGTCAATCGATTTTCTCAAATTTTTGGGTAGGTGTAAACTGGTCCTTTCATTATTATGTTAAGAGAAGTCTTTATAATCAACGCGTACTAAACTAAATGGTAAATGCATGAATTAAGGGAAGTGATGAGATATACTATGAAAAAAAGCTTTCAACTTATCTCCACATTTTTATTCTATATTCACATAAAATGGACTCATTTAAATCACAATGTTAAATAAATATGAAAAAATATTATATATAATTACTAAATACAACCAACAATTATTATTGTAGAAGATACTAGTCCAACTTGTTTGTTCTAACTCTACATATATGATGATGGCCAATAAGGCCCAAAAGTATTTGAGTATAAAGCTCAACACCATGTGTAATACCTAACATTAATTTTGCATTTTTATCATCATATTTCATTCAAGATAAAGTTCAAAATATACTAATTTAAACATCTGCACATACCCCGTTTTCTCGAGGTTTATGTCAATCCTAAAATGACTTTAATTAGTGGTTTAATCCAAGAATTGTGCTCTTGCTTCTAAGCCCACCAATTAATTCTAGTTAGCCTCTTTAGCTCCCAAGCTCAGAAGACTTCTATATCGAAGTATTCTAGACCTCATGCTCAAATATCCAAGAACAAATCCCAAGTCTCATAAGTTTATAGCTTTAACTCTAAGACCCAAGCCTTTTCCCTCAAATATTTCTCCCATTCACATAGTTTCTTCTTGAGACTTATTAATTTTTTTTTCTACCCATTTTCTCTTACCCAAAAGAACCTTATTCTTACCCAAAAGAACCTTATTCTTATGGAATTAGATTTCTTTATAAAAAGGAAGTTTCTTACATTGCAAGAAACCCCACGTCAACCTTATGCCACAAAAATGTATATAATAACACTTGAGTCGACCAAGTTAATTTTAATTAATTATATATATATTTTAGTTATCTCTTAATTTATTTGAGTTAGTTACCCATCCTTTTAAATAAAATAAGTTTATTAGACGAGCTCTTATTTATGGTTTGAATTGGTTGTTGATACTTTCAAATAGAATATATAATTATTAGATGAGCTTTTATTTATGGTTGAGTCAGTTATTCGTCCTTTAAGGAGCTCCTATCCCTTGTGAAAAATTGTCATTAATGGCTCTTAATATGGTCTAATTATAATAATATTTTATTATTTAACTAAAATTTATTAATTAGTTTTAACTTAACATATTTTACTATTTATTTGATAATTGTGTATTAATTAGTACCTATAACAATTAATTCATCTACCTTACCCTTAGACAAAAGAACCTTATTCTTATGGAATTAGATTTCTTTATAAAAAGGAAGTTTCTTACATTGCAAGAAACCCCACGTCAACCTTATGCCACAAAAATGTATATAATAACACTTGAGTCGACCAAGTTAATTTTAATTAATTATATATATATTTTAGTTAGCTCTTAATTTATTTGAGTTAGTTACCCATCCTTTTAAATAAAATAAGTTTATTAGACGAGTCCTTTAAGGAGCTCCTATCCCTTGTGAAAAATTGTCATTAATGGCTCTTAATATTGTCTAATTATAATAATATTTTATTATTTAACTAAAATTTATTAATTAGTTTTAACTTAACATATTTTACTATTTATTTGATTGTGTATTAATTAGTACCTATAACAATTAATTCATCTACCTTACCCTTAGACAAAAGAACCTTATTAGTCCCTGCCTGGGACTATTAGCGTTCGATACACAGTCAATTGGCTATTAATTGATGCGTTGACCGCAAATATGTGCCGGTTATTTACTACTTAACCAAAGTTTACTTGCGCAGTTTCCTCGCAAAAAAATTTTAGCCAAAGTTTTTATTTGGAGGTCTTATTGCCGGCCTCACGTCGCCCGATGTGCGCTCAACTTGCGCTCAACTCAATTTATCCTAAGTTCGTTCTCCCTGCGCTCAACTTGCGTTAGCCTAAGTTTTTTATCCTAAGTTTTCTTTACTGCCTGTTCGTTTGAGGATTCTCAGGTTGCGCTCAACTCAATTTAGCCTAAGTTTTTTATATGGTTCATGACAAGTTCAGGTCGGTTGCTAAAAACACGATAGAAGTGTTCCATTACGGCAGTCTAACCACCGCATGTTTTGTGGACCATTGTTTCTCACCGCATGTTTTGTGGACCACTGTTTATATTATATTGAGGGTCAAATGTGAACACTCCGCCATTGAAGACAACGATAAGGTTCAACTTTCTTCATGAATTCAGACACATATAGTACCTGATGGAAGTATGGCGGACACATTACTGCGGCCTACGGCACCCCATGACCAACATTTCAGAGAGCTAGCCTCCTTGCCAATGTGAACGCTCGGCAGTATGCGGCGACCTAGTGCCGGTTGACAAAGCATATGGGTCTGAACCATAAACACGCTGCCTCACGCAAACCAGAGAAGCAGGAATTACATTATATATTGGACTTGATAGCACTAGAGTTTTTATTTAGGTTACAATATTTTGTGGTGAAGAGGAATTTTCCAGAACAATGGAGTTTATGTCAAATGCCGGGGAAGATTACATTTATAACGCCCTCTTGTTGAACAACAGCTTGGGGCCTCTGGATCTGTCTGCTTCGTCGTTTGGAATGCTGAGCGCGGGCAGTTCTCAGTTGTTTGGTACCTCTGTGCAATTCCAGCAGAAGCCGGCAAGCAACGACAGCAGCCACCGAGAAACACAGAGCTTCATGATATCAAGCAACGGCGAGCAGGATTTTCGACGCGGACACCTCTCCTTACCCATGACGACCAATTCCAAGCTCGCAGAGGCAACGCGGGTGATAACCACGGAGCCATGGCTTCCTCAATCCGTAGGTCTAAGTAACTCGGCTAGTCTCTCTGTAAATCCCGGAGGAGCTGCCAAGGTGGGCAAGAAACGATCCAGGGCCTCCAGGAGAGTGCCGACTACACTGCTGAACACCGATACTTCAAATTTCAGGGCCATGGTGTAGCGTTTCATGGGTATTCCTGAAATTCCCTTTGGATATTCATCAGTGAACCCTACTTTATCCGCACATGTAACCCAGCAGGGTTGGCAGGTATTGGGCAAGCCCTTACATTCTGCCCCTGACAGTTATTGCCCTCAACTATATAATAGTAGTACGTTTATTCCTTTCCAGTCGCTCCATGATAACATAAACACCAGTGGTCCCAAATACCCTCAAGGGTTAGATGGTGCAGGAGTTATCAATTCGGGATCCTTGTTTCCTACGCAGCTATAACGTCTTCATCGAACAGAAAGCCTGCCTCAATTCTCCATTTCTGTTTTTTTTCTGAAGAAACTGGGTATCTTGATTGAAACTACGCATTGACGGGGACCAGCTATTACAGTGCTGCTTGCAGTTTCAATCAGTTGCACTAATCATCTATCAGATGGCTGTTGTAGAAGCACCTATCCAGGCACGATCGATAGAACTGACCCCTCCGTAGCCCAACTTTCATTTTTTCAAACCAAGCATGTCACAATGGGACCCTACACCTGAACAACACTCTGACATACACGAGATCAAAGAGATCAAAGTGGAAGGGTCCAACTAGTTATCGGGAGAGAAACCGAGATGCGAAATTCATATCTTAAGTTCTCTCGATGGGGCACAAGAAGCATCAATGGACCAGCTTTCTCTGTGTGCTATTAATTCAATTTTTCATGGTTAACTTTTATAGACTATTTCAGCGGCCATTGTGATAGGAGTGATACTACATGCCGACAACCATTTAGCTTGCGATTTCCCTCGTGTAACCCACGCTTCTGAATCAGAATTCGCAAGTATAGCGCAGTACTTTAATTACAAAAAGCCGACATATGCAGATATGGTCAAAGGACCAGAAGGTATAACTAGGATCTGCATGGTTGTTCTGATGGCAACTGCATTCACACTTGCAACTCGACTGGAATTTGCACCCCCGGGCAGGGACTACCACTACGGCAGTAGCTCCCTTGTTCTTATGGAATTAGATTTCTTTATAAAAAGGAAGTTTCTTACATTGCAAGAAACCCCACGTCAACCTTATGCCACAAAAATGTATATAATAACACTTGAGTCGACCAAGTTAATTTTAATTAATTATATATATATTTTAGTTAGCTCTTAATTTATTTGAGTTAGTTACCCATCCTTTTAAATAAAATAAGTTTATTAGACGAGCTCTTATTTATGGTTTGAATTGGTTGTTGATACTTTCAAATAGAATATATAATTATTAGATGAGCTTTTATTTATGGTTGGAGTCAGTTATTCGTCCTTTAAGGAGCTCCTATCCCTTGTGAAAAATTGTCATTAATGGCTCTTAATATTGTCTAATTATAATAATATTTTATTATTTAACTAAAATTTATTAATTAGTTTTAACTTAACATATTTTACTATTTATTTGATAATTGTGTATTAATTGGTCATCTTTCTTCTAGTGTTGCATAGTGGAAGGCCTACCAACATTGATATCATTTTCCAGATCATTAAGTTTTTTGGGCGAAGTAGAAAAACATCCCTAAGTATCATTACTCAATTTTTTTTTCTTCTTTCAAATCGAGCAACTCAGGTGACATGGTTGTGTACGAACTTGTGGCATCCATCTAAGCAACTATCATTCCATTCTAGAAACTTTCGTGCCTTCGCTATACACCTTCTCATAGTATCACCTCTTTCTCTTGCTTTATCTTTGGACACCCTTACTGATTATATACAACATCTTTGTTCCCTTCACTCAAACCATGTTCCTCCTTTTTTCTTCAACGTAGGTACTAAAATTTTCTATGGCTGAGGATAGAGTTTTGCATGCCAAAATGCCAAAGGGAATGAAGGAGCAACACACCATCAAGTTTCAATTTTACTAATATATGCTTGTCATGTCAGAGGAACTAGGGGAGGAGGGGTTCATAAAGGAGCTTTGTAATGGCTTTCGTCTCATGGTAGAGCCAAAGAAAGGTCGTGTTATTGTTAGTCTTGTTCTGGAATTATGTGGGTGGTTCCAAGGACTTCACTCTATGACTGCGATTAGACGCAATTGAAGATACTTCCTCCCTATCTCAGATCCTAAGATTTTAATATTTTTTATGGTTCCATTTAGCTTCATATGCATTGAGCAGAGCATAAATGACACCATTCAATTCTCCCTTACCAAATATTTCCTCCTTCTAGAATTTTTTGGAAACTTCACAACTGATGTTAATGGTGTATGTATCCCCACTCCTCTCCTCTGTACCCCACATCCATGCTCCTTCCTCTACTTTGTTGATCCCCAGATCAGGATTTTCTCCCTCATTTCTATTCCTCACTAAAAAGATAATAAATTTTTATTAAGTGATCATGTACAAGGCCACTTGCCTGGAATGCTCTAATGTACATCATACCCAACAGACTGAATGATCATATGGGCTTGGGAATGTAACTCGCCCACACAATCATTGCAACTAGTTATGATGAAACACTAAAGGAGGTAGTGAAAAGAAAAATACCAATATTCCCGCCCCACCATCTCTGTTGGTAACACTTTGTATGAAACTACAAAACCAAGTACAAGGCATTTTCCATTACTTCTTTTAAAAATTCAAGCACAAATCTAGGAGAAAAATGATCGTTTCGAGCTATATTTAGTAGCGAAGCAATTACTCTACTCTCATTTCATTACCATAAGTACATACGTATTGCATACATAGGGTTCCAACAACCCTAATAGACTTGCAATTTATAATACTAACAACCACATGTTATAGTACTAGGAACCACATGTTATGGTTAAACCCCTAATAATAACTTCATTTAAATTTATGTTCAGAAGTTGTCACATGTAGATGTATCTAGTCATCCTATAAACAAGAATATCACGTACATATCTATTCATATGCTAAATAAAAAGAACATAAAACAGAAGGATTCAAATGATCTAGAACATCTAATGCAATTGATTCAAACTAGATTAGCTAACAGAGTGTTACTTGGAAAATCGAACACCTCCACCTAACCTAGAACTTACTTCCTCTAGTTCACCCCCAAGTTGAGAGTACTTTTCCATCCCCAAGTAAACTTGCAATTTATAATACTAAAAACCGCATCTAGATGTATCTAATCATCTTATAAGCAATAAGATCTCTCTCTCACACACACACACATAAAGATGTGTGTGTGTGTATATATATATATATGCACTAAATAAAAACAACATAAAGCATAAGGAGTCAAATGATCTAAAAATATTCAATGTAATTGATTCAAACCAAATTATCTGATAGAGTGTTACTTGGAAAGTCAAACACCTCAACTTAACCTAGAACTGACTTCCTCCAGTTCACCCCCAAGCCAAGAGTACTTTCCCATGGCCCAGAAACCTTTCGTTGATCTCTTCAATGGGTATTTATTTCCCTTTTTCATGATAAGGTTACCTTTAGTGGCATCCCACTTTTCGGGATCTTTTTATCCACTTGCCTAGGCTTTTCCCATAAAATCTCACCTTTCTCTCCCATGAGGCTTTTATTGTTTTTGCAAGCTTATCATCTTTCTGCGACTAAGTAGCGTAATGGATATTGATCTCCCATCCCTTAATCTTATCTATAATTTGTTCTAGAATTCTTATTATGAAATAATTATCCCTTCCCATTCACCAACTGTATTTTGTTTTGCAAGAATCTCATCTCTAGGTGTCTCATTTCCAAGCATGTAATTTCCCTTAATCTATTTGGTAATAAAATATTTACTCACATCTTTACCCCCTGTTCTAGATTTTATCCTATCACCTAGTCTATACGTTTCCAAGCATGATATCAATCAATGGATATTACATTCCTCCCCACCTTAAATTCACACCATCCTCAGTGTATTCTCTAGTCATTTCAACATCTTACAATTTATTTCCTCGTTCTCACGTAGTCATTTTTCGAATTATAGGTTCACATTGCACGACCACCTAAATCAGATATTTCCCAAATATAGCATAAAAATAATTTCTACCAGCAAGTGCCCTTCCAGCACTACATGTAAAATTTGTGTCAATCAACTATGTGAGAGACATTCGATGCCTTCTTATAAATACTAGTTTACAAAAAATATATCATAAATTTAATATGAGAGACATTCGATGCCTTCTTATAAATACTAGTTTACAAAAAATATATCATAAATTTAATATAACGATGGTACTATTTGAGTAGTTACAAGTTTAATGTGTCATTTAACTATGATTTCTCATTTCCAATTTCATTGAATTTAAATAGTAGGAAGAAATGATTGTTCTTCCAATATATTTGTATTTACGTTGAACACTAGCTACCTATAGTCTCCTTGCATCAGTCATATTATCCAAAAGTTTTCAAACAATGTTAGCATTATTAACATAACATCAAGTCAACTCCAAAGGTTCATTTTAATCATTTATTCACAACTACATTTAGTGAATAGGTGTAATCTCTTACAGAATTGAGAGTAGGAATTGTCAAATCTTCCCCTCATACTGCTCAAAGAAGGGAATTACTAATTACCAGACTGTTTGTATCTTTTTAGTTTGATCTCGTAAATTTGTTACCTAATGTATCCAATATACATCTATCATGTTTATTTCAATGTATCTATCTTACATCTAGTTCGTGGTGATCAACCTGTTATATATTTCCGTTCATTTTCTGAAATCGATGGAAGTATGAAAACATTACCAATGTAGATACATAATGACTAGCTTAGAAATTTTTATTTTCATGTATACGAGAAATTCCTTTTTTTTATTTTTTTATGTTTATATATCTATAGTACATATGAAAAATCCCTTCCATGGTTTAATTGTACCATGCATCAAATTTCCTTTCCGATATCGGCATTCATTTAGGCTACCACATTGATTTTCTATGCATACCTAGTACATTCACTGGCACTGTTATAGTTTACCAATTCATGTTATTTTTGGTATATAGCCTCTAAATACATATTGATGTTGCTTGATATGCTATCCAATATTAATCTACATGATAACTATTACTTTATGGTCCACCTCGATTATCATTATGCTTAATATCTTTATAACTATGCTTAATCTTATTCAGGTAATGGCTTGAACCACACCGTTTGATTTATGCATATGGCCATTATAATACTTTAATCTTATTTGATTATGCAAGAGTTAAAGCTTTAACCTCAGATTACTGCCACACCATGGATTTCAAATTCGTGGTTAATTTATTAAATCTTCCCCATAGTTATACCCTCTACGCCTTCAAAATATTTAGCCAACTGGCCAGCGATTTCATCATTTTATAACCATTACCATGGTTGTACTCACGTCCTAAAATTTATTAATTTCATATTATCGTGCACCTATGCGAATGTCAAGGTTATTTGGTTCCTCTTTAGGCCTACAACAAATTAAATTATTAGGGCCACGTGGCTGAGGTAATAAGGATAAATAGTTCGTATCGACATGTGCTTGTCCCATGTGATGTCTTTTGTGTTTGGACTCTATACATGATATGGAAATAATAATTTAATTATGCATATCAACTTCCTCATTCTTTGATTATTTTTCTATTCCTCTTCATTTTTGTTATGTTATTTGTGATCATCTTTCCATCTACATCTTTCCCTACTACACATCTTGATTGCTAAAAGTTCCACACTATCCATTTTGTTGTAATTTAGGCATAAGCTACAAAATTAATGTTTGTTTGCATACACTTATCATTTTATTTTTTTCTCTTTTCCCTTTACTTGTTGACATGCCTTGTTTTATTACTTTTGTAAATCTTGGGTCTTTCGGTGTTTATGTCTAAGTTTGAAAATGTTATCCATTGGGGTTCATACCTCAATAGAGGTGAATCCTTAATTGAGGAAAACCCTTATTGAATTCTATATATTATTCGGGCCCTAATCAAGGACTTTTCGAATTTCGTTTCAAATTTATTTTTTTCTTCTTTAGAAATTCCTTTAATTTTAATTCCAAGGTCAAATTCTTTTATATATTTCATGTACATATGATAAGGTCAACTTAATATCAATAAATTCATCATGGTATCATTTATTATTTTTTCTTCAATGTGTTTTCATCTTCTCAACTATCTTTTCATAAATATGTTAATTCACTTTGTTCCAAAATTATAGATAAAATATTTTTCCACCATTATGAAGACTTCAAAATGCAATTCATGAAACATATGGAATTCCACTATAGGTGTAATGGGGTTTTGATGAACCACCATAGCAACGTCAAAAGCAACTTATTTCTCAAGCATAAACTACAAGTAAAATCTCAGTTTGTTCAATTAAAAATTAAAAGTTCGCCCATCAATGTAAATATGATCCTTTCCCTGATCTATATCTAAAGTATGTATGCTTTGAAACTATAACAAACAAGGACAACTTGCCAAGCTATAAACCAAATATATTTAAATAATTGTTTCTTGAGCACAAGTGAAGTGTGTGGTTGACTGATCGAATCTTGCCCTTTTCTAGATTACTTCAAAACAAGGATTGTATAGGAATTTCATTTATCCCTTCTCAATGTTAGAATGGTCATTCAGCATTGCTTGAAGAGATGGAGTATTATTCTCACAAGCTACGTTCAATTAATGGTCAAATCATGACTACTACTGCCTTTTTTTTAATCAAGAGTCCATATTTCAATTCAGGTGAAGGAGGGTTTTCAAATTCAATAAGAATGCTTTGATCTAGTGAACTCCATTATTTCCACTAACCTTCCAATAGAGAAATGGATTAGTACCAAGTCATCAAGAAATTGGGTGTTGGCACTTATGAAATTATGTGCAAGGAAATCAAATTCTCAACTAATGAGATTCTTCCCATTAAGAAAAATAAGAGGAATTATTAATCTTGAAAGTATAAATATTCCTGAAGTGAAGTTTCTTCGGAAAATGATACATGCTAATGTAGTTAAGCTAAGTGTGATTCTCAAAGAAAATGATGGTTTATACCTTGTGATCTTTTCAAAATATTCCTTCTACAAATTTTCTTCAACTTTACTCTTCCTATAACTTTGAAACACGATACATAAAGAGAAGTAATCTTGTAAATTCATATCCACATCCATAATTGGCCTAGTAGCGTGATTGAAAATTTCATATTTTTCTTGTTTCGGAAACACATCTTATATTCCCCTCAACATAACAATTTATTAACATTTCTATAAGTACCATTATTTGACAACATAGGGGATCCTTCGGAAAGGTTACACATAATATGTGTCTATTTATTTCTAAAATAATAATCATTCTTACACCAACATTGCTTAGTCCATACTCACTATAAGATGTTAATGACATTTCTCTAGTTAGAATCCTAATGGTTCATCATTAATTTTATTTATTTATTTATTTTATTATTTTCACTCGATAAAGGGGCAACTTCTGCACTCTAGATCATATAATTATATTCCTAAATCTATTGTCAATAACCATTCTACTATTATGTTATTGTATTCCACATTTTATGGAAGTCCAAATGACCAATTCTTAGCTCTATTTCCATGTATGTCCAGTTATTATTTAATTTAAAATAATCTTGTTACCAATTAATCACAATATTACATGTATAAGGTGCATCACAATTAATCTCACTTTGAATAATGATTAATTTATTTCTTCTTTTACATCATATAAATATTTGTAACAAAATGTTACGATATATGTTGAACCTCGTCTAAAAGTATTTGTGTAGACTGTATTATGTGGACGTTAAGTGGCCCCACATCAATATGAAAACATAAAGATAATTCCATCTAATATTATCTTCCACTTCGTAAATACTCAGAAACAGACCCCGTGCCTCATAACCATCACTCATCAAAACTACTGTAAAAGGTTTTCTTACAAGTTGGTGTGCACTTGGTCTTCTTGGGTGTATTTTTCCATCAGTGGACTATTTGGTAGGACAAATCATTGGAGTATTTTTCATTCTTATTGTTGTTATGGTACCAATCTAAGCCATGTTGTCCAAAAGGTTCATGAAATGTTTCCTCTGAATGGTACCTTCGATCACCATTGTCCAAGAACCATGTGTTTTTCCAGAAGAGAAAAACGATTAACACTAGATATGACTAAATTCATGAATTTTTAAAACTCAGTTAGTACTTAGGTTCACCAGGAAGTTGGGAAGATTTCCTTTTGAGTTGTAGGGACAAGACAAGTCTTAATAATTGTCAGTTCTCAATGGAGAATTGAAATTAGGAGTCTACTAAAATATAATTTAGATTTTGTCTTTAGATGTTTCTAAAAGAAATACTTATCAAGTTCCTATAGTCCTCACTCAAATCTTCACTATAAAACCATCTATTTACTCGTGAGAAGCACTAACTCACCCCTCATAAGTTTTCCAATTGTTTCCATTCTTGTTGTGAATTTAACAATAATTCATTCCATTAGAAAAAGCAATATCAAATTGTTTTCATGGGAGATAATTTCACTAGCATGAGCTTGATTACAAATTTTATTTTTGGTTAAACCTTTGTTAACGTGATCCCAATGTATCATATAATAGTCCCAAAATATCACGCGAACTTTACCCTTTTCAGAATTTGCATTATCAATCATCTCAGTGATAAAGCATTCCTTTACAGGTTTCAAATGTAGGTACACCATTTGTGAGTTTCCTACAACATAATTGCCACTACCAACACTTGTAGAGGGCAGATCCAATGACCCTCCATCAGTGGAGAGTAAATTCATTAATTTCTTGCTAATGGACATGTGCCAACACAATGTGCAAGGAGCGCCATCAAACCCTTAAAAATTACACCTTCTTCAATCATTATTTTCATACAACATAACATATATAGATCTCGTTAACTCTATTATGTTCCCAACTGTGTTTAAGATTGACCTTTACGATATTCTCATGGTACCATCACTAGCATGGCGACTCAAAAGGATGACAAACTAATTATCTAACATAATTAAGCTCATGCTAGCTCGATCTCGACTATATATTCATTAAACACGAACTATAAAATACTAAATGCTTACTATTATAGATCATAAAATAGCTAATTGTTCTGCTAACAACTAACTAACAACTAGGGCAATCAAGCTAACTATTAGGCATGAAATTATCTACCTATTCCCAATTTTTCATTTTACATGGAAAAGTTGTGTAAATGATTAGATAAAATGGTTCGGCTAGCTAGGTCATTGTATTAATACGAGGGAAAATTTTAAGGATGGAAATTTATCTTAAAGCTTAATAACCTTGGCGAATCTTACTAGTCCCTAATGTCCAAATTTTAAAATGATTGAAGATAATTTTGTAAAAATATTTAGATTTCAATGATTTTATACTAGAAAATATATAATATTGATGATTTTTAAGGTAAAATAATTCTATACTATAAAAATTGGGAAAATTATTTTTTAGAAAAATGGAAATTGGCGATTTTTTTTTTGGAGCAAGCATGGAATATTGGTCCACCTGCGAATATTAGCCCCTAAATTTTCCCTAATTAATACCAAATCCACGTTGTTTGGTACAAGAGTGACCCCTCTTTAGTTGGCATGGGAGTTGGTAGCTTTTGTTTGAATAGCTAAAGTATTGTCTTGCTACAGGGGAGTTTGAAAATCTTTTATTTTCCATTTGGATAAGAGGGTTTTATGTCACCATCCCTATCTAAATGAGATTATTTTCGTAACTTCATTTGACTGGAATTTATTAAAGAATGTAATTCCTAGTTATGGAGGAAAATCTAGTTTAAAGGGGATTTTCCCCACCAATTGGAGAATCGTGTATGGGCCATAAAGAATTGATTACAGTTTGCGATGATTTTTTTAAACAAGTGACAAAAAATATTTCAACGTTTGTACAAGCACTCCATCATTTCTAGGGTTATGATAGTTCCCATTAAGCTCGAGTGCTGAGCCTAAGCTTTGATACCACTTTTCATGTCACTCCATAGAGAATCTCTTTTATATTTTAACGTCTAATCTGTGAATTTAAGTCATTTAAAACTAGGCTATTTAACATTGTTAGTATACCAACCCATCTCAACATAGTATAAACCATAACAATAATATAAGAAAAAAGCATAAACCATTTAAAATTGGAAAAATTAAAACATATAACACTTAACATCTACAACATGTGATATCCATTTCGTATGAGGGAAGAATTTTACTTGTTAGCACTTGATTTTGTTCTGGCTGTTGTCTTGCCTTAGTGGTCAAAGGGCCTACATCCTTGGTAGCTACCTTTCTTTGTTTCTTTGCTGGAAGTTGTACATCTATTGAATTAGCAGAACAAGAATTTCACATACTTCTAGTTTATGAGATTATTGGATCTAATTTGGGCGTCTATATTACAAAAAATTCTTCTAATTATTGTGTCATATGTCATTCGATGATTTTAGGTGTTAATTCCCTTGCATCAGTCGATACTAGAAATCTCATCTCCTCGTGATAGTGTGAAAGAGGGCATGGTAGCTAAGAATTATATTATAGAAAGTTCAAGCCATCATAATTTTCTTTCAAGAAGAAGAAACCCCTATCACATGAAACCACAACCATTTCAACTATCAGATACATTTTGAGATCTAGCTTCTTCCATACTCGGAGATTGACCTAGGGAACCGACTTTCCTTGCATTTGTTAAAGTAAACACATTTTTGTTTCTTGATTGCTTTGTTACTTTTAGATTTATGATATCTAGAACAAATATCGTCCTCCCTGTGATCATATTCTTTTTGAGGCTGAAGAGAGGGAGGCCTACCGACATCAATATTGTTTTATTTATCTTTAAATTTTCTAGGTGATGTAGTGGAATGTCCCTCAATATCATTATGCAACATGTTTCCTCCTCTCAGGTTGAGAAAATCGAGGAACATGGCTATATATGGAGTTGGGGTGTCCGTCTTAATGGTTCTCATTCTATTTTGGGAAGCTTTTGTGACTTCCCTCTGTACCTTCTTGGAGTATCACCTCAATCTCTTCTACTATCTTTGAAAACCCTGATGATTATGTAAAACACCTCCATTCCTTTCACTCAAGCCATATGCCTCCTTTATTCTTCATCGAAGGTACTAAAATTTTCGATGGCCAAGGAAAGAGGTTTGTATGCCAAGATTTCAAAGGTAATGAAGGAGAAACTGACTGTGGGCTTTCCATTTGACGACCATTTGCCCATGAGGTCAAAGAAAATGGTGGAGGAGTGGTTCATAGAGGATCTTTGTAATGGCTTCCATCTCCTAGGAGAGCCATATAAAGGTGACATTACGCTCAATCTTGTTTTGGCATTACGCAGGTAGTTTCAAGGACTTCATTCCACAACTATGATTAGATATAGGTGAGCATACTTCCTGACCATCTCTGATCCTAATATTTTCCTATTTTTGGTGGTTCCATTAGCTTCATATGCACTGACTAGGGCATACATGAGACCACTCCATTCATGCTTCTTAAATATTTCTTCATTACTTCTAGAATTTTTTGGCAACTTCACAACTACTGTTAATGGTGTATGTGTCTCTGCACCTCTCTTCTATCCCTGCGATACATGATCCTTCCGCTGCTTTGTAGATCCCAATATTAGGATTTTTATTGAGTGACCATCTACAAGGAAATTTACCTGGAGTGCTAATTTCATTTTTATCATCATATTTCATTCAAGATAAAGTTCAAAATATACTAATTTGAACATCTGCACATACCTTGTTTTGTCGGGGTTTATGTCAATCCTCAAATGACATCAATTAGTGGTTGAGTCCAAGTCTTGTGCTCTTGCTTCTAAACCCACCAATTCCTTCTAGTTAGCCTCTTCAACTCCCAAGCCCAGAAGACTTCTCTATCGAAGTACTCTAGCCCTCATGCCCAAATATCCAAGAACAAATCCCAAGTCTCATAAGTTTATAGCTTAATTCTAAGACCCAAGGCTTTTCCCTCAAATATTTCTCCAATTCACATAGTTTCTTCTTGAGAATTCTGAATTTTTTTTCCTACCCAATTTCTCTTACCCAAAAGAACCTCATTCTTATCCAATTAGATTTCTTTATAAAGAGGAAGTTTCTTACATTGCAAGAAACCCCACATCAACCTTATCCCACAAAAATGTATATAATAACACTTGAGTTGACCAATTTAATTTTAATTAATTATATATATTTATAGTGAGCTCTTAATTTATTTGAGTCAGTTACCAATCATTTTAAATAAAATAAGTTTATTAGATGAGCTCTTATTTATGGTTTGAGTTGGTTGTTGACACTTTCAAATACAATATATACTTATTAGATGAGCTTTTATTTATGGTTGGAGTCAGTTATTGGTCCTTTAAAGAGCTCTTATGCCTTGTGAACAATTGTTATTGATGGCTCTTAATATTGTCTAATTAAAATAATAGTTTATTATTTAACTAAAATTTATTAAGTAATTTTGAGTTAATATATTTTATTATCTATTTGATAATTATGTATTAATTACTATTTATAACAATTAATTCATCTATCTTACCCTTAGACATTTTTATTTAATCAAACTAGTCTATATAGTAGCGAAATTCATGTGATGCATGTGTATGTAGGCATGCCTCCTATGCATGTTAATAATCATATTATGTTAGTCATTAAAGATGGGTCATTACACTACTACTGAATTTGTACAAGTTCCTATATTAATTTATCTTTTTTTTTGGCTTAAATATTAGGTAGACATGGTCTCCTACATTGAACTCTAAAGGTGTCCTCTTTAGATCAACAAAAAAAAATTGTATGCCTTATGCAACCTTCAAATTTTTCTTTAGCTTTTCTACAACATGTTCTAATTCCTTGAGCTTGTCTGGGCCAATTATCATTTGATTCGTCGATTTGTCCAAAGTTAATGGTGTTTTTCATAAGCATATCTTATATAATATATTTATTCCTCTCTATTTGTCCATCTCTTTGTAGATGATAGGTGGTGTTCAAACTGAGCCAAGACCTTATATCGCTAAACAAACCTTTCTAGAATATTCTTGTAAATTTTGGGTCTCTATATGACACCATAGTCCTTGGGATTGTATGTAATCTAAATATCTCCTTCATAAAAACACCTGCTATATTAGAAAAATTATATATAGAATTTATGGGGATCAAATGGGTTCCTTTAGTTAGTTTTAGTCTACAATAATAATTGGCCTACTAAGAAATATTATAAAATAATAATGGAAATAATAAAATAAGATTAGATTACCTTATCAATGTCATGTCCCTCCATAGAGAGTCACTTTTATATATTTAAGTTTTAAACCGTGAATTTAAATCATTTAAAATAGACTATGTAACACTATTAATATGCCATCCCATCTCAAAATAGTATAAACATGAAAAGCAATTATAAAAAAAAAAAGCATGAACCATGTAAAATTGAAAGAAAAAACATATAACACTTAACATCTACAACATGTGATACACATTTAGTATGAGGGAAGACTTTTGCTTTTCACTAAGAGTTTGTTCTACTCGTTGTCATGCCTTAGTGGTTGTAGGACCTGAAACCTTGGAAGCTGCAATTCTTGGTTCCTTTACATGTAGTTGTACAACTGCTGAATTAGAAGAATGAGAATTTATCATACTTGTAATTCGCAAGACCATTGGAGATCTAGAAGATCTAATGTCCTCTCAAAAGTGTGAAAGAGCGCATGGTAGCCAAGAGGTATATTGTGGAAAGGTCAAGCCATCAAAGTTTTCTTTGAAGAAGAAGAACCACATGTCACGTGCAACTGCAACCATTTCATCTGTCAGATGCACTCCCAGATCTAGCCTCTTTTGAGGTGGGATATTGACCTCGGAAACCCACTTTCCTTGTCTTTTGTTAAAGTACACACCTCTATCTTTCTTGATCCTCTATTGCTTTTGGTTTTATTATCTCTACAAAATATATCGGCCTTCGTGTGATCATCATTTTTCTAGTGTTGCATAGTGGACAACCTACCAACATCAATATCATTTTCTTGATCATTAATTTTTTTGGGTGAAGTAGTAGAACATCCATAAATATCATTACTCAACATTTTTTCTCCATTCAGATCGAGCAACTCAGGTGACATTGTTGTGTAGGAACTTGTGGCATCTGTCTAAGGGAATATCATTCCATTCTAGAAGCTTCCGTGCCTTCCCTCTACACCTTCTCATAGTATCACCTCATTCTCTTCCTTTATCGTTGGAGACCCTTGCTGATTATATACAACATCTTTGTTCCTTTCACTCAAACCACGTTCCTCTTTTCTTCTTCATCAGAGGTACTAAAATTTTCTATGGTCGAGGAAAGAGGTTTGTAGGCCAAAATGCCAAAGGGAATGAAGGAGCAACACACCATGATTTTTTAGTTTTACTAATATATGCCTGTCCTGTCAGAGAAGCTAGGGGAGGAGGGGTTTATAGAGGAGATTTGTCATGGCTTTTGTCTTGTGGAAGAGCTAAAGAAAGGTTGTGTTACCCTCAATCTTGTTCTAGAATTATGTGGGTGGTTCTAAGGACTTCACTCGATGACTACGATTAGATGCAAGTGAAGATACTTCCTCCCTATCTCAAATCCTAATATTTTCCTATTTTCTATGGTTCCATTTAGCTTCATATGCATTGAGGAGAGCATACATGACACCACTCCATTATCCCTTCCTAAGTATTTATTCCTTGTACATTTTTTTGCAAACTTCACAACTAATGTTAATGGTGTATGCATCCCCACTCCTCTCCTCTGTCACCCACATCCATGCTCCTTCCTCTGCATTGTTGATCCCCAGATCAAGATTTTCTCCCTCATTTCTAATCCTCATTAAAAAAATATTCATTTTTTATTAAGTGATCGTGTACAAGGCCACTTACCTGGAGTGCTCTAATGTACCATAATCATACCCAATAGACTTAATGTTCATATGGGCTCGAGAACAAAACTCACCCACACAATCATTGCAACTCCTTATGATGAAACACTAAAAGAGGTAGTGAAAAGAAAAATACCAATTTTCCCGCCCCACCATCTCTATTGGTAACACTGTGTATGAAACTACAGAACCAAGGACAAGGCATTTTGCATTACTTCTTTTAAAAATTCAACAACAATCTAGGAGCAAAATGATCGTTTCTATCTATATTTAGTAGTGGAGGAATTACTCTACTCTCATTTCATGACCATAACTACATACGTATTGCATACATAGGGTTCCAAAAACCCTAATAAACTTGAAAGTTATAATACTAACAACCACATGTTATGGTTAAACCTCTAATAATAACTTCATTAAAATTTATGTTCAAAAGTTGTCACATGTAGATGTATCTAATCATCTTATAAACAAGATCACGTATCTATATATATATATAAATATATATATATATATTATATATATATATATATAATATACATTCATATGCTAAATAAAAACAACATAAAACATAGGTATTCAAATTATCTAAAACATCGAATGTAATTGATGAAAACTAGATTAGCACGTAGGGCATTACTTGGAAAATCAAATACCTCCACCTAACCTAGAGCTTACATCCTCCAGTTCACCCCCAAGTCGAGAGTACTTTTGCATCCCCTAATAAACATGCAATTTATAATACTAATAGCCACATGTTATGGTTAAACCATTAATAATAACTTCATTTAAATTTATGTTCAGAAGTTGTCACATCTAGATGTATCTAATCATCTTATAAGCAATAGAATCACAAACACCCCGACACACACACACACACACATATAGATATATATATGCTAAATAAAAACAACATGAAACATAAAGAGTCAAATGATCTAAAAATATCCAATGTAATTGATTCAAACAAGACTAGCTGATAGATTGTTAGTTGGAAAATCGAACACCTCCACCCAACCTCTGACTTCCTTCAGTTCACCCCCAAGCCAAGAGTATTTTTCCATGACCCAACAACCTCTTGTTGATCACTTCAATGGGCATTTATTTCCCTTTTTTCATGATAACGTTACCTTTAGTGGCATACCACTTTTGTGGATCCTTTTATCCACTTGCCTAGGCCTTTCTCATAAAATCTCACCTTCCTCTCCCGTGAGGCTTTTAAGTTTTTTGCAAGCTTAACATCTTTCTCTAGCTAAGCAGCGTAATGGATATTGATCTCCCATTCCTTAATATTATCTATAATTTGATCTAGAATTCATATCATGAAATAATTATCCCTTCCGATTCACCAATGGGATTTTATTTTGCAATAATCTCATCTTTGAGTGTCTCATTTCCAAGTATTTAATTTCCCTTGTCTATTTGGCATTAAAATATTTATTCGCGTCTTTAGCCCCTGCTCTAGATTTTATGCTATAACCCATTCTAAAAGTTTCCCAGCATGATATCAATTAATGGGAATTACATTCCTCCCCACCTTAAATCCACACCATCCTCAGTGTATTCTCTAGTCATTTCTACATCTTAGAACTTATTTCCTCCTTCTCAGGAGTCATTTTTGGAATTATAGGTTCGCATTGCACGAAAAACTAAATCAGATATTTCCCAGATATAGAAAAAAAAGAATTTCTACCAGCAAGTCCCCTTCAAGCACTACATGTAAAATTTACTTCAATCAACTGTGTGAGAGACATTGGATACCTTCTTATAAATACTAGTTTACAAAAAATATATCAGAAATTTAATATAATGATAGTACTATTTGAGTAGTTACGGGTTTAATATTTCATTTAAATATGATTCCTCATTTCCAATTTCATTGTATTTAAATAGTAGGAAGAAATGATTGTTCTTCCAATAGATTTTTATTCACGTTGAACACTAGCTACCTATAGTCTCCTTGCATTAGTCACAAAATCCAAAAGTTTTCAAACAATGTTAGCGTTATTAACATAACATCAAGTCAATTCCAAAGGTTTATTTTAGTCATTTATTCACAACTACATTTAGTGAATTGGTGTAATCTCTCATGGAATTGAGAGTAGGAATTGTCAACTCTTCCCCTAATAATGCTCAAAGAATGGAATTACAAATTACCGGACTGTATGTATCTTTTTAGTTTGATCTCGTAAATTTGTTACCTATGTATCTAATATACATCTATCATGTATATTTCAATGTATCTATCTTACTTCTACGAGTTCGTGGTGATCATCTTGTTATATATTTTCTTTCATTTTCTGAAGTCGATGGAAGTAAGAAAACATTACCAATGTAGATACATAACGACTACCTTAGTAATTTTTATTTTCATGTATTTGAGAAATTCTTATTTCTTATGTTTATATATCTATAGTACATATGAAAATTCCCTTCCATGGTTTAATTGTACCATGCATCAAATTTCCTTTTAGATATTGGAATTCAATTAGGCTACCACATTGATTTTCTATACATAGCTAGTACATTCAGTGGCATTGTTATAATTTACCAATTCATGTTATTTTTTGTATATCGCCTCTAAATACATATTGAATTTGCTTGATATGCTATCCACTATTAATCTACATGATAAATATTACTTTATGGTCCACCTCGATTTTGATTATGCTTAATATCTTTATAACTATGTTTAATATTATTCAGGTAATGGCTCAAACCACACTGTTTGATTTATGCATATGGCCATTATAATACAAGAGTTAAAGCTTTAACCTCACATTGGTGCCAGACCATGGATTTCAAATTCGTGGTTAATTTATTAAATCTTCCCCATAGTTATACCCTCTATGCCTTCAAAATATTTTGCCAACTGACTAGCGATTTCATCATTTTATAACCATTACCGTGGTTGTACTCACATCCTAACATTTATTAATTTCATATTATTGTGCACCTATACCAATGTCAGGGTTATTTGATTCCTCTTTATGCCTACAACAAATTAAATTGTCAGGGCCATATGGATGTGGTAATAAAGATAAATAGTTCGTATCGACATGTGCTTGTCCCATGTGATGTCTATTGGGTTTGGATTCTATACGTGTTATGGAAAAAATATTTTAATTATGCATATCAACTTCCTCATTATTTGATTATCTTTCTCTTCCTCTTCATCTTTGTTATGTTATTTGTGATCATATTTCCATATACATCATTCCCTATTCCACATCTTGATTGCTAAAAGTTCCACACTATCCATTTTGTTGTAATTTAGGCATAAGCTACAAAATCAATATTTGTTTGCATACACTTTTCATTTTATTTTTTTCTCTTTTATTTTTACTTGTTGACATGTCTTGTTTTATTACTTTTGTAAATCTTGGACCTTTTGGTGTTTATGTCTGAGTTTGAAAAAGTTATTCATTGGGGTTCATACCTCAATAGAGGTCAATCCCTTAATTGAGGAGAAACCTTATTGAATTCTATATATTATTCGGGCCTTAATAAAGAACTTTTCAAATTTCGTTTCAAATTTATTTTTTTTGTCTTTAGAAGTTTCTTTAATTTTAATTCCAAGGTCAAATTCTTTGATATATTTCATATACATATTATATGGTCAACTTAATATCAATAAATTCGTCATTGAATCATTTATTATTTTTTTCTCAATGTGTTTTCATCTTCTCAACTATCTTTTCATAAATATGTTAATTTACTTTGTTCCAAAATTATAGATAAAATATTTTTCCACTATTATGAATACTTCAAAATTCACTTCATGAAACATATGGGATTGCACTATAGGTGTTATGGGGTTTTGATGAACCACCATAGCAACATCAAAAGAAAGTTATTTCTCAAGCATAAACTACAAGTAAAATCTCATTTTGTTCAATTAAAAATTAGAGGGTCGCCCATCAATGTAAATACGATCCTTTCGCTGATCCATATCTAAAGTATGTACACTTTGAAACTATAACAAACAATGACAACTTGTCAAGCTATACACCAAATGTATTTAAATAATTGCTTCCTGAGCACAAGTGATGTGTGCGGGCGACTGATCAAATCTTTCCCTTTTCCAGATTGCTTCAAAACAAGGATTTTATAGGAATTTCATTTATCCCTTCTCAATGTTAGAATGGTCATTCAACATTGCTCAAAGATATGGAGTGTTATTCTCACAAGCTGTGTTCAATTAATGGTCAAATCATGAATACCACTGGCTTTTTTTTTAATCGAGAGTCCATATTTCAATTCAGGTCAAGGAGGGCTTTCAAATTCAATAAGATTTCTTTGATCTGGTGAACTCTATTGTTTCCAATAACCTTCCAATATAGAAATGGATTAGTACCAAGTTATCGGGAAATTGGGTGTTGTCACTTACGAAATTATGTGCAAGGAAATCAAATTTTCAACTATTGAGATTGTTCCCATTAAGAAAATGAAGAGGAATTATTAATCTTGAAAGTATAAATATTTCTAAAGTGAAGTTTCTTTGGAAAATGATACATCTTAATGTGATTAAGCTAAGTCTGGTTCTCAATGAAAATGACGATTTACACCTTGTGATCTTTTCAAAATATTCCTTCTACAAATTTTCTTTAACTTTACTCTTCCTATAACTTTGAAACACGATGCATAAGGAGAAGTAATCTTGTAAATTCATATCCACATCCATAACTGGCCTTGTTATAGCTCCAAATCTCACTCTTGAGGTTTGTGATGCTGCACTCATGGCCTAGGGCAACCCCTCCTTCCAGACCTGGTCCCAAAATTTAAAAAACAGTATTTTATTCCCTATACGTGACATTGCCTTGAGCTAAACTTGTGTGTACACAGGTATGTGTATACCCAACCCACGTATATGTCTTAAAACACTTAAAAAAACAATAAATCTCCTTAATTTTGGGCGGAGATCACGTGTTTCACCAGTTGATTACCTGTTAGTGCCTGTGGCCCAACTGTTCCCAACGAATTCCCAACTAAAAAACTACTTTGGGAGAAGTATAAAAGGCTTCAATGGGAAGGCCTAAGGGAGGAGAGAGGAAGGAGAAAGATTAATATGTTGAGTTTTCCCTGACCAGGTCTGAAGATCCTAGTGCCTCCTGCGCTTCCCCCATTTTACTAGAAACCCTTGTTCCCTTGTGTGATGATGTCTATCTACTACTTGAGATATCATGGAGTAAGTCATGGTAGGATTTTGTTAAAGTCTTGAGACTGGATGAATCTGGGAGATGGTTCCACTTGGAGCTTGCGAATGGACGAATCAGGTGAAATTATTCCTTTCTATAATTTATTGGCTATAATAAGAGAAACACATGTCTTTGTTCCTGATATAAATCTTCTTCATGTTTATGATATCCATGTTATCATTCATATATGAATGGCTATTTAATTGCATAACTGACTGCCTTTCATTATAATATGAAGATGATTTCTTTATAATGTTTACTCCATATACTACTATACTTTTTGGAATTTATTGTTTTGTAGTTGAAGGAGCAAAAGGAACTCCAAGTAGGGTTTGGACCCTGGAAGGCTCTTCTCAAACGTAGGACCTCAGGTACGCCCCTTATCGTAGAGTTTGCTTATATTAACATTATGGCTATATGGAATGTGTGTTTCTCTATACAGACAACCTCCAGCCTGCTAGGGTATCAACCCAAGACCCTAGGGGGATTTATCCCTTATCAGGCCTAGCAACGTGATTGCAAATTTCATATTTTTCTTATTTCTGACATACATCTTATATTCCAATCAACATTAAAATTTCTTAACATTTATACAAGTAACATTATTTGACAACATAGGGGATCCTCGGGAAAAGTTACACATGATAGGTGTCTATTTATCTCTAAAATAATAATCATTCTTACACCAACATTGTTTAGTCCATATTCTCTATAAGATGTTAATGACAGTTCTCTAGTCAAATTCCTAATGATTCATCATTAATTTTATTTATTTATTTATTTTATTTTTTTCACTCGATAAAGGGGCAACATTCTATACTCTAGATCATATAATTATATTCCTGACTTTGTTTTTAGTAACCAATCTACTATTATGCTATTATATTCCACACTTTATGGAAGTCCGATCCCCACCAATTCTTAGCTTTATTTCCATGTATGTCTGATTAGTATTTAATTTAAAATAATTGTGTTACCAATTAATCACAATATTAAATTTATAAGATGCATCACAATTAACCTCACTTCGAATAATGATTAATTTATTTCTTGTTTTACATCATATAAATATTTGTAACAAAATGCTACGATATATATTGAACCTCGTCTAAAAGTATTTGTGTAGACTTTATTATGTGGACATTAAGTGGCCCCACATCAAGATGAAAACATAAAGATAATTCCATCTAATATTATCTTCCACTTCGTAAATACTCAGAAACAGACCCCGTGCCTCCTAACCATCACTCATCAAAAATATTGTAAAATGTTTCCTTATAGGTTGGTGTGCACTTGATCTTCTTGGGTGTATTTTTCCATGAGTGGACTATTTCGCAGGACAAATAATTGCACTATTTTTCATTCTTATTGTTTTTACAGTACCAATCTAGGCCATGTTGTCCAAAAGGCTCATGAAATGTTTCCTCTGAAGGGTACCTTCGATCACCATTGTCCAAGGACCATGTGTTTTTCCATAAGAGAAAACAAATTGACACTAGACATGACTTCATTCACGAAATTTTCAACCTCAGTTAGTACTTATGTTCACAAAGCCATTGGGAAGAATTCCTTTTGAGTTGTAGGGACAAGACAATTCTTAAGAATTGTCAGTGCTCAGTGGAGAATTGAAATTAGGAGTCTACTGAAATATAATTTAATTTCTAGTCAATGATTTTGTCATTAGATGTTTCTAAAATGAATACTAAGTCAAGTGCATATACTTCTAACTCAAATCTTCACTATAAAACCATCTATTTACTTGTGAGAATCACTAACTAACCCCTCATAAGTTTTCCAATTGTTTTCATTCTTGTTGTGAATTTAACAATAATTCATTCCATTAGAAAAAACAATATCAAATTGTTTTCATGGGAGATAATTTCACTACAATGACCTTGATTACAAATTTTATTTTCAGTTAAACCTCTATTAACATCATCCCAATGTATCATATAATAGTCCCAAAATATCACACGAACTTTATATTTTTCAGAATTTGCATTATCAATTGTCTCAGTGATAAAGCTTTCCTTTACAAGTTCAAATGTAGGTACACCATCTGTGAGCTACCTACACCATAATTGCCACTACCAACACATGTAGAGGGGAGACCCAATGACCCTCCATCAGTGGAGAGTAAATTCATTAATTTATCGCTAATGGACATGTGCTGACACAACGTGCAAGGAGCGCCATCAAACTCTTAAAAATTGCATCTTCTTCAGTCGCTATTTGCATACATCATAACAATATATAGATCTCATTAACTCTAAGAATACTACTCTATTATGTTCGCAACTATGTTTAAGATCAACCTTTATGATATTCTAGTGGTACGATCACTAGCATGGCGACTTAAAAAGATCACAAACTACTTGTATAACATAATTAATCTCAATCTAACCTAATCTCGACTATATATTCATTAAACACGAACTATAAAATACTAAATGTTTACTGTTATAGATCATAAAGTAGCTAATCGTTCTGCTAACAACTAACTAACAACTAGGGCAATCAAGCTAATTATTAGACATGAATTATCTACTTGTTCCCAATTCTTTATTTGACATGGAAAAGTTGTGTGCATGATTAGATAAAGTGGTTTGGCTAGCTAGGTCGTTGTATTAATACGAGGGAAAATTTTAAGGATGGAAATTTATCTCAAAGCTTAGTAACCTTGGTGAATCTTACTAGTCCCTAATGTCCAAATTTTAAAATGATTGAAGATAATTTTGTAAAAATATTTAGATTTCTAATGATTTTATACTAGAAAATATATAATATTGACAATTTTTAAGGTAAAATAATTCTATACTATAAAATTTGGGCAAATTATTTTTTAGAAAAATGGAAATTGGCAATTTTTTTTTTAGAGAAAGCATGGAATATTGGCCCACCTGTGAATATTAGCCCCTAAATTGTTCCATAATTAATACCAAATCCACGTTGTTTGGGAAAAGAGTGCCCCCTCTTTAGTTTGGATGGGAGCTGGTAGCTTTTGTTTGAATAGCTAAAGGAGTGTCTTGCTACAGGGAATTTAAAAATCTTCTATTTTACTTTCGGATAAGAGGGTTTTATGTCGCCATCCCTGTCTAAATGAGATTATTTTTGTAACTTCATTTCAATGGAATTTATTAAAGAATGTAATTTCTAGTTATAGAGCAAAATCCATTTTAAAGGGGCTTTTCCCCACCAATTGGAGAATCTTGTATGGGCCATACTAAATTGATTACAGTTTGTGATGATATTTTTAAATAAGTGACGAAAAATATTTCAATGGTTGTACAGGCACTCCATCATTTCTAGTTTTACAATAGTTCCCATTTAGCTCGAGTGTTGAGCCTAAGCTCTGATATCAATTGTCATGTCACTCCATACAAAATCTCCTTTATATTTTAATTTCCAAACTGTGAATTTAAGTCATTTAAAACTAGGCTATTTAACATTGTTACTATGCCAACCCATCTCAACGTAGTATAATCCATAACAGTAATCTAAGAAAAAAGCATAAACCATTTAAAATTGGAAAAATTAAAACATATAACACTTAAGATCTACAACATGTGATATCCATTTCGTATGAGGGAATAATTTTACCTGTCGACACTTGAGTTTATTTTGGTTGTTGTCTTGCCTTAGTGATCATAGGGCCTACATCCTTGGTAACTACATTTCTTGGTTTCTTTAATGGAATTTGTACATCTGTTGAATTAGCGGAACAATAATTGCACATACTTGTAGTTCATGAGATTATTGGATCTAAGTTGGGTGTCTATATTACAACAGATTCTTCTAATTCTTGTGTCATATATCCTTTAATGATTCGAGGTGTTAATTCCCTTGTAGCAGTATATGCTAGGAATCTCATCTCCTCGTGACAGTGTGAAAGAGGGCATTGTAGCTAAGAAGTATATTATAGAAATTTCAAGCCATCATAATTTTTTTCAAGAAGAAGAACCCCCTATCATGTGAAACCACAACCATTTCAACAATCAGATACACTCCAAGATCTCGCTTCTTTCATATTGGGAGATTGACCTAGGGAACCCACTTTCCTTGCATTTGTTAAACTACACACCTTTTTGTTTCCTGATTGCTCTGCTAATTTTTGATTTATGATCTCTACAACAAATATCATCCTCCCCGTGATCATATTATTTCCGAGGTTGAATAGAGGGAGGCCTACCAACATCAATATTGTTTTATTTATCTTTAAATTTTCTAGGCGATGTAGCAGAATGTACCTCAATTTCATTATGAAACATATTTCCTCCTCTTAGGTCGAGAAAATTAGGGAACATGGCTATATATGAAGTTGGAGCGTGTGTCTCGATAGTTTTCATTCTATTTTGGGAAGCTTTCATGCCTTGCCTCTGTACCTTCTTAGAGTATCACCTCAATCTCTTCTGCTATATTCCAACAACCTTGATGATTGTATAAAACACCTTCGTTCCTTTCACTCAAGCCATGTGCCTCCTTCATTCTTCATCAAAGGTATTGAACTTTTCCATGGCTAAGGAAATAGGTTTGCATGCCTAGATTTCAAAGGGAATGAAGGGGAAACTCACTATGGGCTTTCCATTTAATGACCATCTGCCCATGATGTTAGAGAAAATGGTGGAGGAGTGTTTCATAGAGGATCTCTTAATGGCTTCCATCTCCTGTGAGAGCCATATAAAGGTCGCATTATGCTCAATCTTGTTATGGCATTGCACGGGTGGTTTCAAGGACTTCACTCCACGACTATGATTAGATATAGGTGAGCATACTTCCTAACCATCTCTGATCCTAATATTTTCCCATTTTTGGTGGTTCCATTAGCTTCATATGCACTGAGTAGGGCATACATGACACCACTCCATCCATGGTTCTTAAATATTTCTTGATTACTTCTAGAATTTTTTGGCAACTTCACAACTTGTGTTAATGGTATATACATCCCTGCTCCTCCCCTCTATCCCTCTGATACATGATCCTTCCACTGCTTTGTCGATCCCAATATTAGGATTTTCTCCCTCATTAATTTTCCTCATTCGACCAATATTTAGCTTTTCTTGAGTGATCATGCACAAGGACATTTACCTAGAATTCTACTTTCATTTTTATCATCATATTTCATTCAATATAAAGTTCAAAATATACTAATTTAAATATCTACACATACCTCTTTTTCTCCGGGTTTCTGTGAATCCTTAAATGACGTCAATTAGCAGTTGAATCCAAGTCTTGTGCTCTTGCTTCTAGACCCACCAATTGCTTCTAGTTAGCCCCTTCAGCTCCCAAGCCTAGAAGACTTCTATATCGAAGTATTCTAGCCCTCATGCCCAAATATCCAAGAAAATCCCAAGTCTCATAAGTTTATAGCTTAATTCTAAGACCCGAGGATTTTCCCTCAAATATTTCTCCAATTCACATAGTTTCTTCTTGAGTACTATTAATTTTTTTTCCTACCCATTTTCTCTTACCCAAAATAACCTCATTCTTATCCAATTAGATTTCTTATAAAAAGGAAGTTTCTTACATTGCAAGAAACCCCACTTCAACCTTATCCCACAAAAATGTATATAATAATACTTGAGTCGACCAAGTTAATTTTAATTAATTATATATATTTATAGTGAGCTTTTAATTTATTTCAGTCAGTTACCAATCCTTTTAAATAAAATAAGTTTATTAGATGAGCTCTTATTTATGGTTTGAGTCAGTTGTTGATACTTTCAAATAGAATATATACTTATTAGATGAGCGTATATTTATGGTTGGAGTCAGTTATTGGTCCTTTAAAGATCTCTTATGCCTTGTGAACAATTGTCATTAATGTCTCTTAATATTGTCTAATTATAATAAAAGTTTATTATTTAACCAAAATTTATTAATTAATTTTAACTTAATATATTTTATTATTTATTTTATAATTATGTATAGTTAGTACTTATAACAATTAATTCATCTATCTTATCCTTATACATTTTTATTTAATCAAACTAGTGTGTATACTAGTGCAATTCATGTGATGCATGTGTATGTAGGCATGCCTCCTATGCATGTTAATAATCATATTCTGTCAGTAATTCAAGATGGGTCATTACACTACTACTAACTTGGTACAAGTTCCTATATTAATTTATTTATTTTTTGGCTTAAATATTAGGTAGACATGGTCTCCTACATTCAACTCTAAAGGTGGCCTCTTTAGATCAACAAAAAAAAATTGTATGCCTTATGCAACCTTCAAATTTTTCTTCACATTGTCTACAACATGTTCTAATTCCTTGTTCTTGTCTGTGCCTCTTATCATTCGATTCATTGATTTGTCCAAAGTTAATGGTGTTTTTCATTTCACGCAATATAGGCCAGTAAATGTGCTCATTTCTAAATATGATTAATAACCGTTATTGTATATGAAATTATTCAAATGTATATATTTTTCCCATTTTTTAGCCCTATCCATAACATGCATCTTAAGCATATCTTATATAATCTAGTTTTTCCTCTCTATTCGTCCATCTCTTTGTAGATGATAGGTGGTGTTCAAACTGAGCCAAGTCCTTATATCCCTAAACAAACCTTTCCAGAATATTCTTGTAAATTTCGGGTCTTTATATGACACCATAGTCCTTGGGATTGTATGTAATCTAAATATCCCCTTCATAAAAATGTCTGCTATATTAAAAATTTTATAGATACACTTTATGGGGATCAAATGGGTTTCTTTAGTTAGTTTTTAGACTACAACCATAATTGGCCTACTAAGGAATATTATAAAATAATAATGGAAATAATAAAATAAGATTAGATTACCTTACAAATGTCATGTCCCTCCACAGAGAGTCACTTTCATATATTTAAGTTTTAAATTGTGAATTTAAATCATTCAAAATAGACTATGTAACACTGTTAATATGCCATCCTATCTCAAAATAGTATAAACATGAAAAACAATCTTAAAAAGAAAGCATGAACCATGTAAAATTGAAATAAAATATATATAACACTTAAAATCTACAACATTTGATACACATTTAGTATGGGGGAAGACTTTTAGTTGTCACCAAGAGTTTTTTCTGCTTGTTGTCATGCCTTAGTGGTTGTAGGACATGAAACCTTGGAAGTTGCCTTTCTTGGTTGTTGTACCTGTAGTTGTACATCTGTTGAATTAGCATAATGAGAATTTATCACACCTGTAATTCACGAGACCATTGGAGATGAGTTGGGTGCTAATATTATAACATATCCTTCTAACTCTTATGCCATCTATCCTTCAATGGTTGGAGGTGTTAATCGCCTGGCAGCATTCTGTGATGAAGATCTAATGTCCTCTGAAAAGTGTGAAAGAGCACATGGTAGCGAAGAAGTATATTGTGGAAAGTTCAAGCCGTCAAAGTTTTCTTTGAAGAAGAAGAACCACATGTCACATGTAACTGGCCATTTCATATGTCAAATACACTCCCATATCCAGCTTCTTTTGCAATGGGATATTGAGCTCAGAAACCCACTTTCCTTATCTTTTGTTAAAGTACGCACCTCTATCTTTCTTGATTCCTATGTTGCTTTTGGTTTTATTATCTCTACAAAAAATATCGGGCTTCCTATGATCATCTTTTTTCTGGTGTTGCATAGTTGAAGGCCTACCAACATCGATATAATTTTCTTGATCATTAAGTTTTTTGGGCGAAGCAGTAGAACATCCCTAAATATCATTATTCAACATTTTTTATCCTCTGAGATTAAGAAACTCAGGTGAGATGGTTGTGTAGGAACTTGTGGCATCCGTATAAGCGACTATCATTCCATTCTAGAAGTTTTCCTGCCTTCCCTCTACACCTTCTCATACTATCACCTCATTCTCTTCCTTTATCTTTGGAAACCCTTGTTGATTATATACAACATCTTTGTTCCTTTCGCTCAAACGATGTTCCTCTTTTCTTGTTCATCAGAGGTACTAAAATTTTTTATGGCCGAGGAAAGAGGTTTGCATGCCAAAACGCCAAAGAAAATGAAGGAACAACACAACATGGAGTTTCAGTTTTACTTGTATATGCCTGTCATGTCAGAGAAACTTGGGGAGGAGGGGTTGATAGAGGAGCTTTGTAGTGGCTTTCGTCTCGTGGCAGAGCCAAAAAAAGGTCATGTTACCCTCAATCTTGTTCTAGAATTATGTGGGTGGTTCCAACGAATTCACTTGATGACTACGATTACATGCAAGTGAAGATACTTCCTCCCTATCTCAGATCCTAAGATTTCCCTATTTTCTATGGTTCCATTTAGTTTCATGTGCATTGAGCAGAGCATACATGACACCACTCCATTCTCCCTTCCTAAATATTTCTTCCTTCTACAATTTTTTGGAGACTTCACAATTGATGTTAATGGTGTATGCATCCCCTCTCCTCTCCTTTGTCCCCCACATTGATGCTCCTTCCTCTGCTTTGTGGATCCCTAGATTAGGATTTTCTCCCTCATTTCTATTCCTCATTAAAAAGATATTTAGTTTTTATTAAGTGATTGTGTACAAGGCCACTTACCTAGAGTGCTCTAATATACCATAATCATACCCAATAGACTGAATGATCATATGGGCTCGGGAACACAACTCGCCCACACAATCATTGCAACTGGTTATGATGAAACACTAAAATAGGTAGTGAAAAAAAAAATTACCAATTTTCCCACCCTCCCATCTCTATTGGTAACACTATGTATGAAACTACCAAAGCAAGGATAAGGCATTTTCCAATACTTCTGTTAAAAATTCAAGTACAAATCTAGGAGAAAAATGATCATTTCAAGCTATATTCAGTAGCAAAGCAATTACTCTACTTTCATTTCATGACCATAACTACATATGTATTGCATACATAGGGTTCCAACATCCCCAATAAACTTGCAATTTATAATACTAACAACAGCATGTTATAATATAACAACCACGTGTTATAGTACTAACAACCATATGTTATGGTTAAACCTCTAATAGTAACTTCATTTAAATTTATGTTCAGAAGTTGTCAGATGTAGATGTATCTAATCATCTTATAAGCAATAAGATCACACACAAACACACACACACACACACACACACACACACAGACGCAGATATATATATATATATATATAT